>CP092863.1:39407106-39519338 GCA_030710605.1 Cordylochernes scorpioides | reverse complement strand
TCAGACACAAAGTTTGCAGCGGGGCGTTTCACAAGTGTGACATCCACGGCGCCAATTTATAATTGTAACAAATAGTATTTGAATAAAAACATTTAATCGGGTAAAACCCGGGCGTTGCCCGGGTCATTCGTCATTATCCCTATATATAGTCACGACCGTCATGGGCCGGTTCTGTCACGGATGCGCGCGCATCATCATTATGATCATTATCATTATCTAATGATAATAATAATAATAATAATAATAATTATTATTATATTATTATTATTATCCCTATATATAGTCACGACCGTCATGGGCCGGTTCTGTCACGGATGCGCGCGCATCATCATTATGATCATTATCATTATCTAATGATAATAATAATAATAATTATTATTATTATTATTATATTATTATTATATAGTCACAACCGTCTTTCCTCAATTCCTCATCGGCCGCTGTCACGGATGCGAGCGCACAGGGAGGTCACGTGCTCGCCGGCAGCCAACGGGCGCGCGCCGCCGGCATTACGTCATAGATTATAAACACAAGGTAATAAGGCCAAATAAAAAAATAGTGTGTGATAAGGCACAATTTGGATTATCTACTTATATAATTGCCTTATTCTGTCTGTGTGAAGTTCACTGTGTGAAGTTCACGGATAGATTTTGGTCAGAATGGATAAAATAAAAAAAGTGTCAAGGGATGGGAATCGAACCCACGACCTTCCGCTTACCGGGCAGATGCCATGACCACTAAGCTACCCTGGACATATTTTTCCGTTCACATTTTTATTTTTATATTTTCAAGACACAGTTTGGGGCGGGACGTTTCACAAGAGAGACATCCACGGCGCCAATTTATAATTGTAACGAATAGTATTTTATTTAAAACATTTTTAAAATATATTCCCACTCGGGTAAAACCCGGGCGTTGCCCGGGCCATTCGTCTAGTCCCTATATATAGTCACGACCGTCATAGGTTCTGTCACGGATGCGCGCGCATCATCATTATGATCATTATCATTATCTAATGATAATAATAATTATAATTATTATTATTAATTATTATTATTATATTATTATTATTATCCATCCATCCCTATATATAGTCACGACCGTCATGGGCCGGCCGGTTCTGTCACGGATGCGCGCGCACAGGGAGGTCACGTGCTCGCCGGCAGCCAACGGGCGCGCGCCGCCGGCATTACGTCATAGATTATAAACACAAGGTAATAAGGCCAAATAAAAAAATAGTGTGTGATAAGGCACAATTTGGATTATCTACTTATATAATTGCCTTATTCTCTCTGTGTGAAGTTCACTGTGTGAAGTTCACGGATAGATTTTGGTCAGAATGGATAAAATAAAAAAAGTGTCAAGGGATGGGAATCGAACCCACGACCTTCCGCTTACCGGGCAGATGCCATGACCACTAGGCTACCCTGGACATATTTTTCCGTTCACATTTTTATTTTTATATTTTCAAGACACACACAGTTTGGGGCGGGACGTTTCACAAGAGAGACATCCACGGCGCCAATTTATAATTGTAACGAATAGTATTTTAATTAAAACATTTTAAAAATATATACGCACTCGGGTAAAACCCGGGCGTTGCCCGGGCCATTCGTCTAGTCTATCTATAAGAATATGATATCCAAACCATCGCTATAAGAATTGTATATATTCATTGTACAATATTCATAATAAGGTTTAACATGTATTGATTATCTATATTAATAAAATGCAAATTTCATAAGAGGACATCACTAAAAACTTTCGTTACAATGCATCAATTTCAACCAAATTTTCAACATTTATGTAAAACGAGATGGAGCAGGTTTTGCTTAACATCAAAATATTTTTCCCTAACATTAACATGCGTAACTTAGCTGTTATCGATTAAATACAAAAAAATCAACAGAGTTAATTTTATTTATATATAAATACAAAAAAAAAATCAGCAATTCATTCAACTCAATCTAAAAAAATATTCAAAACAAGCAATTTTAAGATAACACCATATGTAAAACAGTCGGCCAAGAAAACAACAACGATATTACATCTTTCTCACATATTCACACACAATCTTGATTAATAATTAAAACTAATCTTTAACATTGTTTATTATACTTCATAATATATAATATTCGTTATGCAAACTTTCACTCGGATAAATGTAAGATAAAAAGCAAACAATGAATAGTAAATGTAATATAAAAAGCCAACAATGAAGAATGAATGTAAGATAAAAAGCCAACAATGAATAGTAAATATAATATAAAAAGCCAACAATGAAGAATGAATGTAAGATGAAAAGCCAACAATGAAGAGTGAATGTAAGATAAAAAGCCAACAATGAAGAGTAAATGTAATATAAAAAGCCAACAGAGTGAATGTAAGATAAAAAGCCAACAATGAAGAGTGAATGTAATATAAAAAGCCAACAATGAAGAATGAATGTAAGATAAAAAGCCAACAATGAAGAGTGAATCTATCTATATATATAAAATTGAATGTCTGTCTGTCTGTTTGTCTGCACTCTATAGATTCAAAAACATACATCCAATCGCCGTGAAATTTTGGGATATTATTAGGTATATCACCGGGAAGGTTTTTGAAAAATAATTTCCTGAATATCTTGAATATCCTTAGAGTTATTTGCAGATTTGTTGATTTAACTCGCAAGCAGCGCCCCCATTGTGACGATGATAACAATATATCGAGAGATTCAAATTTACGAGTTTCAAATTATCAAAATATATCTTTTTTTAAATAAGTTTTTAGAGAATTGTTTTAACAAATGTTCGTTAGACAAACATTCACTCGTATTAGATAAAACAGCCTCCCCTCGCGCCATAATTACTTAGGTTACATATGAATGCCCTCTTTTTTGAAACCATACTTTTCACCGATAAATCGGATTTCATATATAGTACCTATGACATATTAATAAAAGAATTTCAAACATTTGAATTCTGTTAGAGACAATAATTTTTTTTACAAAATATTAGGCTTTTATTAATTATTTAGTCCCTTTGATATTGCCACGTGGAAAAATAGGTAAGACAAAAACTTCAGGAGGAAACAATAATTTATTTCGGGGAAGGACAAACTATGAATTGTAAACAAAAGATAAGCCACGAGTGAAATTTACAGAGTCGCTAGATATAAACATATATAAATGATCACTCTGTTAATAAAAAAATAACAAAAAAAATTAATAAATACTATTTTACATAAATAAAATTAATAAATACCATGTTACAATATTTAAAAAATTAATTTCGTTATTTATTACTTTCTAACATTTTCTTAATATATATCCAGACATCAACCCCATGGTTCCATTGCCCGATATTACTAGTAAAGACATTTGGTGTACCTGAAGTGTGAGTAGTCACAAACCTCTTACCACCGTGATTTTCATGACCAGTACTGTATGTACAAGAATTAAAAACAAAATATACCTTTTACACATACACAATCACTTTGTTCTTCAAATAAAAGACACTTCGGCCAGACAAAAAAAAGATTTACTGGTCGAAGTGTCTTATATTTGAATAACAATGAAAGCCGGCCAGGCAGCCTCTATCTTTACGACAATCACTTTGAATGTGTTATTAATATTACACTGATATTATCAAGAAGAGGTCGTCGTAGAAAATAATTTTAAGAAACAGAGTCCAATTGCTAGATGCTATCCAGCTACCAGAATTTCAAGAACTACATGTAGGAATATCACCACACAGTCATCAAATACAATCAATCTTATAATCTTAATAATGTTCCTTGAGAATCTTGTCAGATATCATCTCTATCATAGATGAACCATTAAATTAACTTTGTAAAAAAATGTTTCATTTTCTGGAATTAGAAATCAATCATATCCCAACATCATATCAAATTGTGAACATTATTTACTTATTTTCATAGCTTATAACATATTTAAAATGTATATATGTAGTAATCCTGTTGTGGAATGTATTGGGAAGTCGTGGTCGTGGGTGTTTGATGTGATTCCCGCACGGGGACAGCAAGGAACAGAGGCAGGTCTAGATGGTAGCTCCAAGAAGTAGAGGTAGACCACGGACGAAGGTAGTCGAACCACGGGTGTCACGGATGCCCAAAGCCTACGCGGATAGAAGGGGGGGTGAGAGATCCGACCGACCGTATAACGGCGTCGCTCTGAAAACAACTACCTTTGTCTCTTTTCTGGGCCTTTTATATTGGACGCCCGCATATGTGGTGATTCCTGATTGGCTACTGTAATCACGCCACTTTATGGCGCCGGGTTGTTTTCATCGTCTGGCCTTTGTCGTCGTCTAGTCTACCTTTACTTCTTTGTTTTATTTGTCACTTCCATTGTTACAGGTCGATACATATTTTTATACACAATAAAATCCTAAATAATTGCAATTAGATATTCAATGAATGAAAGGAAGAAAAAATTGCAACGAGTTTCTTTATTCTGAATGTTGGCGAGCTTTCAGGCGTTAGCCTATCTTCAGGCCGATTTCGAAAAAAATATATATACAAAATTTTGTATATATATTTTTTGCGAAATCGGCCTGAAGATAGGCTAACGCCTGAAAGCTCGCCAACATTCAGAATAAAGAAACTCGTTGCAATTTTTTCTTCCTTTCATTCATTGAACATATTTTTATATAGAGATGGGGTTATAATAAATTTCAGAAGAAGGTTGTGAACTATCTAACTCAAAATATACTACAGAATGTGCCCCCGGTGATGAAGGTTTGGTTGGGGGAATGACATGTAATGAATGAAGACCTAACAAACCTATTATAAAAAAATAAAAGAAATAATTTGTATACAAATTAGTTAAAATTATTATTAATCTACAAGTTAAAAAGAGAAAGATGTTGTAATGGTGGTGTATCAATGAAAAAAAAATCAAGGTTATAAAAATAAAAACGCACAAAATGACTGATAAAAGATTAGGAGAAAGTATATGATACAAAATGGTAAATATGGTAAAATGAATCGTACAAGGAAAATAATATCTTATTGCATAAAAGATGAGAGGAAAAAATGAAGTTAGTTTATTGACTGAACGTATAATGTGACGCTAAGGTTGAAAAGGGGAAAGGGGGTATCTGAGCATGTTTCTGCAAAGTAGTATCCCAAGCATTCTGCAATGCAATGCGAACTTGTTTAAGTGAGGCATTGTTTTCATTAACAGAAGGCCCAAGATATTCCGTCTGCATCATTAGCTCAGACAGTGAAAAGAGGTGGGAAGATTAATGGAGGTAAAAGGGAGAGGTAGAGGTAAGAGGGATCCCTGTTGTCCATAATGATTGTGCCCGGTTGAATTATGAAAAAAAAAGTGAAAAGTTGAAAAAATTGTGAATTGCTATGATGAGTCGGGCGATGAGAAAAAAAAAAATAAAAAGATCGCGCTGGATATCCTGAACTCACTATTGGGAATGGGTATAGCGAGGAAGGATTGTTCCAGTCGGATTAATCAATGAAAAAAAAAGAAAATGTTCGGCGAACTGGAATCCCTTGGAAGGTAGTTGGAGGTTTGAAGGATGCGGAAAAGGGGAGGTGGATGTAAGAGATTTATTACTGTCAATTTTGATTGTGTCCGACTTGTGTGGTGAAAAGAAAAAGTTGAAAAATGAAAAAATGATGAGCCGGACGATGAGAGAAAAAAAATAAAATCTAACTGGGTCCCCTTTATTTATGCTTATGAGGTGATACAGCAGCGTATTTACAATTAGAGAGGAGACAAAATGAATTAAATCTAGAAAAAGAAGTGAGGACATATCGGTCATTAAAGTCTGAGAGGCAAGTCCTTCAGCCAGTTCAGGGCTTCCGGGGTGACAGAATGGAGATTGGAGATTCCTCCATTGAATTTGTACAGCGGGCAGTCATTTAGTATATGGGACATTTATTGTGGGACGTTGCAGGCACAATTACTGGGTCCCCTGAGCTCACTATTGGGAATGAGTATAGCGAGGAAGGGTCTTCTAGTTAGTTTCATCAATAAAAAAAAAAAGAAAATGGCTGACGAACAATAATCTCTTGATGGATGTAAAAAGTTGGGAGGGAAGGTTCATGGGATAGAGTTAGGGGTTGTAAGGGAAGGGTCAAAAATAACATTTTGAAAATCTATTAAGAAAAATAAAATGATAAATGTTTTATCTGTTTAAGAAATATTATAAATATTGTTAGGTGTAGGTTTTTTAAAATGGTGCCTAAAATAGCTGAGGTTGTAAAATGTTAAGTCTAAACATGATGAAAAAAAAATATTAAAAGTAATAATATATAAAGGCTTGATTGGTAGTTGAAGGCATTAAAGTTGACGATTAATAAACAAAATGATATTATCGATTAATAGTGAAATGTTTTATCTACATCTGTAAGTTAAAAAACAAAGTCCAACACCACAAAACTAGGTAAACTGTAAGTCTATTTACAATAAATGAGAGAAAAGTTAGAAGAAAACAAAAATATTCGTTCCTGAAAAAAGGGAACATATTTACACACAATGTCTAGGTGTAGGTGCAAGATTATTGATGTATTTCTAGTTTGGCCTACGGGGAGGCAATGTGGCCCTATGTCGCTTTGGTCCGGTCTGAGAAGTTGGTCTTTGCCAGATCTTCCCGATTATATTATGTGAGACCAGACGGGGAGCGATCTTGATCCCTAAAATGATGTCATTGTAGTGGAAGATAGGACTTTAGGTACATGTAGTATGTAGTGCATGTCTTAGGCGCTAAAAAGATTGCAGAGCGTTTTATGCAGTTGGTCTGCAAAATTTCTAGGTGAGCCTACCCAAACGCCGGCTTGTTACGTTTGGGGAACATCATTTAAAATATTAACTTAACAGATCTTTTCTCCATGTAACATTACGTTACATATGGGGAAATGAGAGGCGACAAATTTGACAAAAAGAAAAAGAAAAGTTAAAGCCTTTTTTATTCCTAACACATAAATTACAAGAATCATTAAAAATTTTACATTGATGTTCAGAGGGATATAGTGGGGGTAATGAATATAAATGGGGAAAATGAACTAAAGTTTGGCTGGGTGCATTTTTGTCACAATTGGTAGAGGTCTTGTTCAAGGTAATGGGACATGGTATAGGATGGACATTTTCCCCTTGCAACAATGGAGAATGTGAGTTAGGCATGTTTTTTAAATGACCCATATTGGGCGGATTGTGGTTATTCTCTCCATTATTACGTGGGTTTACATAGGTTATAGGATACCATTTCTTAGACAAAGGAGCATCACATTGATAAATAGAATGATTATATAAATTTAAGGTCAAACAAAATTGACTAATGGAATTTAATGATAGTATACCAAAAGGTAATAAATTATCTATTATATAAAATTTAATTGATCAAAATAACGTGGAAACTTTCTCCGTTGATTATAAATACTAGAGAATAAAACGTAAGGAGAAAAGATTTTTTAATAATCAACTAAATGTGCGAACTAGCTTTCGGGCAGTCACGCCCTTCGACAGGTAATGAAACATGATGGCAAAAGGCTTTATATAGGATTCCGTTTTTTGAGATATATTTACATATGAGAAGAATATAGGATGGCTAAAATATTATTTAGGTTAAAAATATTTTGCAAATCTAAACTATTGTATATGATATTTACGAAACTATGCTAATCCTGTGATGCCAAAAAGACAAACAAATGGTAAATTTGCAGATGGCTATGTTATGAAACTATAAAATGAGACCGGACATCGACTGTTCAACCCGCCATCAGCGGCCACATTGGAACTAATAGAGGGGGGGGGGGGGAAGGGTGGGGGGGGGGGGGTTTTAAGGTTATTTAAGTTATTACATATATCCCCCCCCTGATATTGTGTAGGTAAATCTATATGTCGGTTAATGCTGTTTTTAGATATGGATAAAATGGCCTCTATGATCAGTCTTTGGTGTTTATTGGAGATGTTATTGTATAAGGTGGTGGGAGAAGTTAAATTGAATGAATGGCCTGTGTCAAGAGTATGGTTGTAAATGAGGGATTTGCTGTCTTTATTATTGACACACCTGCCATGCTCAACCATCCTGATGGTCACGGACCTACCAGTCTCACCTATATAGGTTGCACCACAATCGTTGCATGAGACTGAGTAGACCGAGCCACCCGATGATTGAACATTGGCAGGTCTCTGTAATCGGGTAATAGGGTGTCTAAGGATGGTGGCCAGGCTTTTATTGTTTTTAAAAAAGGTATTGATGCCGTAAGATTTAAGAAGGTGGGATATGGCAGCGGATTGTGTTGAGTAAGGTAAGATGCAGGTATTTCTATGGGGTAACATGGGTTTCATATGGGTCGGGTTGTATTGATATTTGTGTATGAAATGGTGTGGATATTGGGAGAGGGCAAGCTGTTTTTTAATGTTAGAGAACTCTAATGATCTGAATATGGGCAGGGAGCAATGTGTAACCAATCTCTTGGTAAGTGTTCTAACTGTATTAATTTTATGGGATAAGGGACAGAAAGACTTGAAATTGGTGTAGAAAGTTGGGTTATTGATTTTATGATATACTGTTGTGTGGTAGTGTGAAGGGGTACGAATAATCAGTATGTCTAGAAAAGGTATTACATTATTGGCTTCTGGTTCATGACTGAAGGAAATATCGGGGTGAAAGGAGTTAAGAACAGATAAGATACTGTTCTCCTGTCCGGTTTGCCATGCCATCCATATGCTTAGACATCACAGATTTTGCCTTTAATAACCTATTTTACAAACAGATTAGGGGCTCACCCATGGGCAGCCCGTTATCATCACCCTTAGCCGAAATAGTCATGTCCACACTTGATAACTGGATCCAACAGCAATTCACACCGGGTATTCACATATGGAGGAGATATATTGATGATATCCTCTGTATATGTGAAACCGGACAGGAGAACAGTATCTTATCTGTTCTTAACTCCTTTCACCCCGATATTTCCTTCAGTCATGAACCAGAAGCTAATAATGTAATACCTTTTCTAGACATACTGATTATTCGTACCCCTTCACACTACCACACAACAGTATATCATAAAATCAATAACCCAACTTTCTACACCAATTTCAAGTCTTTCTGTCCCTTATCCCATAAAATTAATACAGTTAGAACACTTACCAAGAGATTGGCTACACATTGCTCCCTGCCCATATTCAGATCATTAGAGTTCTCTAACATTAAAAAACAGCTTGCCCTCTCCCAATATCCACACCATTTCATACACAAATATCAATACAACCCGACCCATATGAAACCCATGTTACCCCATAGAAATACCTGCATCTTACCTTACTCAACACAATCCGCTGCCATATCCCACCTTCTTAAATCTTACGGCATCAATACCTTTTTTAAAAACAGTAAAAGCCTGGCCACCATCCTTAGACACCCTATTACCCGATTACAGAGACCTGCCAATGTTCAATCATCGGGTGGCTCGGTCTACTCAGTCTCATGCAACGATTGTGGTGCAACCTATATAGGTGAGACTGGTAGGTCCGTGGCCATCAGGATGGTTGAGCATGGCAGGTGTGTCAATAATAAAGACAGCAAATCCCTCATTTACAACCATACTCTTGACACAGGCCATTCATTCAATTTAACTTCTCCCACCACCTTATACAATAACATCTCCAATAAACACCAAAGACTGATCATAGAGGCCATTTTATCCATATCTAAAAACAGCATTAACCGACATATAGATTTACCTACACAATATCAGGGGGGGGGGATATATGTAATAACTTAAATAACCTTTTAACCCCCCCCACCCTTCCCCCCCTCTATTAGTTCCAATGTGGCCGCTGATGGCGGGTTGAACAGTCGATGTCCGGTCTCATTTTATAGTTTCATAACATAGCCATCTGCAAATTTACCATTTGTTTGTCTTTTTGGCATCACAGGATTAGCATAGTTTCGTAAATATCATATACAATAGTTTAGATTTGCAAAATATTTTTAACCTAAATAATATTTTAGCCGTCCTATATTCTTCTCATATGTAAATATATCTCAAAAAACGGAATCCTATATAAAGCCTTTTGCCATCATGTTTCATTACCTGTCGAAGGGCGTGACTGCCCGAAAGCTAGTTCGCACATTTAGTTGATTATTAAAAAAATCTTTTCTCCTTACGTTTTATTCTATAGTATAAAATTTAATTGATTTTGTAATTTTTCCTATGGTAGTGGTCAAAAACGTATATCCTTTCGAATTTATTTGAGTATATATGGAATCTACTTATATAATTGCCTTATTCTGTCTGAAGCTCACGGATAGAATGCGCGCCCATTGGCTGCCGGCGAACACGTGTCCTCCCTGCCCCCCTCTAGACAACCCTGTTATCAGCAGTGTGTTACATCCACCAGTCTATACAGACCACCCTGACCATAGCGGTCACTGTATAGTGGTCCCTGTCAATAGCGGCCACTCTAGACAACCCTGTTATCAGCAGTGTGTTACATCCACCTGTCTATACAGACCACCCTGTCTATAGCGACCACTCTAGACAACCCTGTTATCAGCTGTGTGATACATCCACCTGTCTATACAGACCACCCTGTCTATAGCGGCCACCCTAGGCAACCCTGTTATCAGCTGTGTGATACATCCACCTGTCTATACAGACCACCCTGTCTATAGCGACCACTCTAGACAACCCTGTTATCAGCTGTGTGATACATCCACCTGTCTATACAGACCACCCTGTCTATAGCGGCCACCCTAGGCAACCCTGTTATCAGCTGTGTGATACATCCACCTGTCTATACAGACCACCCTGTCTATAGCGGCCACTCTAGGCAACCCTAGGAAGCAAGATGTATACAAGGTCAAGGGATGGGAATCGAACCCACGACCTTCCGCTTACCGGGCAGATGCCATGACCACTAGGCTATAGGCTCATTATTTCTTTATACCGTTATTATACCGTTATATTATATATGGTTAAAACATTTTAAAAACACACAGTTTGGAACGGGACGTTTCAAAAGAGTGACATCCATGGCGCCAATTTATAATTGTAACGAATAGTATTTGAATTAAAACGTTTTTAAAATATATTCGCACTCGGGTAAAACCCGGGCATAGCCCGGGCCATTCGTCTAGTTGATTAATTTATGACATGGATATAATTTTAAAGTATTAGATAAGTTTTTACTAAGATGGTTAAAAATATTTAAATTAATTATGTTAATAGAGGCTCCTGTGTCTAAGAGGAATGGGCAATAAAAATTATTAAAAATTTTAGGTTTACATAGAATATTGGATAGTTTAGGGACGAAAACTGGAGTTTTCGTTGCCTTGTGGGGTGCGAGAAGACCTGGGGGCCGGCACGGGAAGATTGTGGGCGCCATTTTGTTCCGGTGGGAAATAATGCGCCGTAGGTTGGCCGTGGTAGGCCTGCTGCCTGTAGGGTCGCCTGTTCATGGAACATTCACTGTTCCAGTGATCACCTTGGCAGTATTTACATGGTGAGGGTGGTCTCCTGGCACCAGAAGGGTATCTTGGAGTATTGTTTGTTGAAAAAGGATTGTAGTTCCTTCCCCTAGAAGGAGTTCCGGTATCACGGTGAAAGGCACTGGTGTTGGTAACACCTTGAAATGGTTCGGATGGAGTAGGGAGTGAACTGGTCCCTTTTATTCTAGTCATGGTAGAGTACCATTCGGTCAGGGTTTTAGGGGCTATGGCCCTCATGAGGCGCTGATCACTGGCCTGGAGGCCTTCCGTTAATGCTTCTACTATGATGGGATTGGTTAGGCCCAGTTGTAATCCCATAGTTATTTTTTGACGGTAATATTCTCCTAATTGGATCTGATTAGTTAATTTAAAAGTTAAAAATTTGGAGAAAGTGACCTCGGATTTTCCGGGGTAGAGGTCCATGAGAGTTTGTTTTGCTTGACTGTATGGCAGAGAGGCCAGATTCAGTTCGTTGTAGAGGGAGAGGGGCTCACCTTTGAGTAGCGCACGGAGTCGGGTTTGCAGGGTGGCGTCATCTTGCGGTCCCTCGCTCGTCCGCTCGATTTGTTGGATGAAGTTGCTTGCTGCGTAGGATCCGTCGAAAGGAGAGAAGAGGGCTTCCTCCACACGAGGCACGGCTATTCCCCGAATGGCGTCTGTTAGACGGCTTACTAGGTCTTCGCAGTGGGGCTGCATGTTGGTGAGGGCATCCGCGAAGTATTCGTCTCCAGCCTCCGTCATCCTCTGCATGTTGCTGTCCTCAGTCATCCTGTCGACTTTAAACGGGTTCTGTAGTAATCCCGTTGTGGAATGTATTGGGCAGTCGTGGTCGTGGGTGTGTGATGTGATTCCCGCACGGGGACAGCAAGGAACAGAGGCAGGTCTAGATGGTAGCTCCAAGAAGTAGAGGTAGACCACGGACGAAGGTAGTCGAACCACGGGTGTCGCGGATGCCCTAAGCCAACGCGGATAGAAGGGGGGGTGAGAGATCCGACCGACCGTATAACGGCGTCGCTCTGAAAACAACTACCTTTGTCTCTTTTCTGGGCCTTTTATATTGGACGCCCGCATATATGGTGATTCCTGATTGGCTACTGTAATCACGCCACTTTCTGGCGCCGGGTTGTTTTCATCGTCTGGCCTTTGTCGTCGTCTAGTCTACCTTTACTTCTTTGTTTTATTTGTCACTTCCATTGTTACAGGTCGATACATATTTTTATATAGAGATGGGGTTATAATAAATTTCAGAAGAAGGTTGTGAACTATCTAACTCAAAATATACTACATATATAATTTATTTTAGTTTGTAAAATTATTCAGTTTCCTGGGACACGAGTCTTCAACAATTGGTCAGTTCTAGGGCCCTAGCTTTGCTGGCGCCATCAGGTCAGAACCGATGGTGGGGTTAGTAAAAGCTAGAAGTGGAATAGGACTTCTCAGGACCATTTAGGGCTCCTGGGGGGTGAACCGCCAAAAAGGGTAACGCGCCGAGGCAGGTACTTCCAGAGTGGTGAGGAAACTCTGCCGGATAAAAGTTTTTTTTCAGGAGATACCTTTTATCCAAAATAATATATATATATTAATAATGCCTTGATATATATATAATAGAAATATAATTTATTTATTCCCAGCTGCAAATAAGACACGCTATATCCGATCTGGGTAATTGCATGTGAAACTATTTACAATTATTAATATTGTAGTAGAGTAGGTAACAGAATTGTCAAAAATAAAATAAACAATTAAGAAAAAGAGCATTGAATAAACATATACATTAAACAAATAAGCAACAACATAAGCAGGTAGGAGAAATATCAAGGTAGTTATTTACAGTATGTTAAGCAATGATGGATGTTGATTTAATGAAGTTATCTGTAATAATTAGTATCGTTGAGAGAGAAAGTTGATCAAGTTGAGCTATTTATAATTAGTTATATTCTAAAGTAACTTATTAATTATTTACATTGATGTAAATCAAGTCGCATAGTAGTGTATTTCCATAAGCTGCATGAAGCTGTCTATTTATAATAAAAAGTCTGCAGAACCTATTAAATTTCATATATCGTTCT
Organism: Cordylochernes scorpioides; assembly: GCA_030710605.1. Lineage (NCBI taxonomy): Eukaryota > Metazoa > Arthropoda > Arachnida > Pseudoscorpiones > Chernetidae > Cordylochernes > Cordylochernes scorpioides. The sequence goes on along the minus strand of CP092863.1, from coordinate 39,505,807 downwards.
CTATTATAAACTATAGTTTATAAGTATATAGTCAAATAGCTATTTGACCCAGATAGGTTCTTTCCATCTTGCTCTGCTGTCTTAAGTTTGACACCAGTGGGCATGAGTTCAGAATGTGTTCGGGGGTTTCTTCTTACGCTCCACAAGAGAATCTGGGGAAAACTATTTTTCTAATCCTGAAGAGATATGATTTGAACTTACCATGACCCGTAAAGAATTGAACATTGTAGAAATTTGGTTTGACAAAGTTAGGTATTTTAGAGGAGATGAAAAAAACCTTTGAAATTATTGTTGGATTCTTCATAGTGTTACGACGCTTCTCAGCCGTCGATGTTTGCGTTCAAGGTTTCTAAGAGAACAATGTGGATTCTTTAGGATACAGCTTAGTGCGGTATATTTATTATAAGAGCTTAAAAGAGTAGATAAGTAACTATACAGTAGATGGACTTGCCTTCAATGCCGCCCCAGGTAGGTTTCTCCTCGTCCGCCACTTGTTAATCCACACAGTCCCGGAGCCCACTTCCTCCAGCCAACTTGCCGCGTCTGTCGTCACCGCCCTTCTCCCTGCTGCAGGTCCCGTTGTCACCAGACAGACTTCTTCCCCCAGACTGCCATGTTTTCTCGGCACACACCAATCCCCGGCAGGCCGGCCGGCTTCCTTCCACCGCGGCACCAGCTGGACTGCCTGTCTGCCACCCCCTCCTCTGGAATTTGTCAATCCACACTTCCCTGAAGGAGCCCCTGCATACCTCTTCTCTTGGCTTTCCCACGTCTTCTTTTCTACTTCTTTGCTGCATCGCTTCACTGCCCCCTTCTCAATCCTTTTCGTCCTGAAAAGGCTGATTTCACCAGAGGCGCTGATCGGCGGCCCTTTGATCTCCCTGACGTCTCTGGCCACATAAGGGTCGTCAGCCTCCCGGAGGCGTAACGGCAGGGTTAACACCAACCCTTGTTTGCAGAACCACATCTCAACTCGCGCTTTCTTTCCATTCTCAACCAGTGCCGACGACATTGATTGGTCTCGCTGTCTAGCACAGGGCGGTGGTTCTCCACAAGATGGCGGCCATATTTCACTGCCTACGATGCTTCCATCTGATATTTTGAATTCTCCTTGTGAACACTCTGTAGCCGCAATGTACAAAGGGTTGTGATCGTTTGTATTGCGCTTTCGCCGCTTCCTTTCACGACGGGGCTGTAGATCGCCGATCTTTACAGTGGATTCGTCCACCTGATCCACGCTGTCCATTTCGTGGCCTCCCTTTTCTTCTTTAGGTTTCCCATTCTCTTGCTCTAGAGGCTCTCTCTTTCCTAACCCTTCAAACCTGGGCTCCTTAGTGCCGACCACGCACAGGGCTGTGAATTTCTTAAAACTTCTGGAGGTGTCGGATCCCGTGGCAGTCTCAAGGTCGGTAGAACTTTTCCTAGGCGGTGGCTACTTGATCTGCACCTTGTCGGGCGAAGGAACGAAGATGAATGGTACACATTCTTGGCACATCTCTTCATCTTGCATTGCAGACGACGGCACTGACACATTGCGCGCGACTTCCGCGTCACAGACATTGTCGTCGGACTTCCACAGAGCGTCCAATGCTCTATCCCGTTCAGTCGGGTTGCCGGCTCCAACTTCAGGGTGTTTCGACCATCTAGCCTTGTCGCACTTCCACGGAGCATCCAGCTCCGTCCCGTCCAGTTGGATCGCCGCTGTAGTCCCTGACAGTCTGACACTGTCGCTGAAGTCAGCCACGCTGTCGCACTGCAGCTCGCCAAGATCGTTGCTGTTCTCATGGAGTATTTCAGAAAGAATCCCAGGGGTTGAATTTTCGCTCTGTATATCACCTTGAGGGCATTCTCCTTCCGTCCGCTTGATTTTATACAAAACACTCGTGCCACAGCCGTTGTCGGAGGCGATTAGCTCACCCTCCTCCGCTACACAACCAGTCTGGATCATTTCCTGCTGTCGACACTCTTCGGACTTCTGGATCACGGGAGAATCTTCTAGCGTAGATTCTGACAGTTCAATTACAACGTCTCCTGACGTGATGATCTTTGTTGTGATGGTCTTGTCGGGATCTTCATCGCCTGGGATCGTCTTTTGTCCCCTCAGATATTGAATACGTGGGCTATTGGTTGCTGTGATTGTTTTTGAAAAGCCATCCGGATTTTCTGGCGGTAGTACATTGAACTGAACTTCGCAAGACATGGGTGTGGCAGAACGTTTGACATTCCGAATATGCTCGAGTCGGCTCAATCGAGATTCCAATGGAGTAATCCCTTCTTTAATAGATCTAAAGTTTTCTCCGAGCACATCTACTTTCTGGCTTATCAGACTGAGCAATTTCGTGAATTTTTCAATTTCGAGGTCGGTTAGTTTTTCCATTTTTCTTTTTAAATTGGCGCAAAATAAAATCTTCAATTAAAATTAACTAAGCTGTATCCCACTTCTGACACCAAATGTTACGACGCTTCTCAGCCGTCGATGTTTGCGTTCAAGGTTTCTAAGAGAACAATGTGGATTCTTTAGGATACAGCTTAGTGCGGTATATTTATTATAAGAGCTTAAAAGAGTAGATAAGTAACTATACAGTAGATGGACTTGCCTTCAATGCCGCCCCAGGTAGGTTTCTCCTCGTCCGCCACTTGTTAATCCACACAGTCCCGGAGCCCACTTCCTCCAGCCAACTTGCCGCGTCTGTCGTCACCGCCCTTCTCCCTGCTGCAGGTCCCGTTGTCACCAGACAGACTTCTTCCCCCAGACTGCCATGTTTTCTCGGCACACACCAATCCCCGGCAGGCCGGCGGCTTCCTTCCACCGCGGCACCAGCTGAACTGCCTGTCTGCCACCCCCTCCTCTGGAATTTGTCAATCCACACTTTCCTGAAGGAGCCCCTGCATACCTCTTCTCTTGGCTTTCCCACGTCTTCTTTTCTACTTCTTTGCTGCATCGCTTCAATAGTATTCCTGTAATTTTCTTTCATTATAGTTAGCAATTTCTTTTCCGTTTGATAAATTAAAGCTATTGTAGCCTATTTCATTTTTCAATATGTTGGATTCTATGTAATCTGTGAGTTTTGGTATTTGTGTTAGTGTATGTGTACAGTTTTACGATGTTGTGGTATAGGCCTGTATACAGTTTTTTAGAAAATTATACTGCAGGGAATTAAGTTTGTCTTTGGCTTTTTTTGCTTATAAATGGAAACCATATTGTTTGACCATATGTTATTGTGCTTCAGAATATTGACTTGTATAAAGTTAATTTTCGTCTGCATTCTAGACCCCATGCTTTCTTTATTAAACAGAGTAGGCAACCGCTAGCTCTAGTAGTTTTGTCGACGATTTCATTAATGTGTGGCATAAAGTCCAGCTTGTTCCTGCTTCGATGATTTTTCAAAGTCAATCCCAAGATCTTAAGGGTTTCAACATGTCTAGCTATATTGCTATTAAGGATTTTTGTATCATTTATGCAATTATATAAATATAATATTTTCGTTTTATCCTTTGGTATCTATTCTGCAATTTACTGCTTTCACACCAGGTATTAATTTTACTAAGTAAATTGTTAATTGCTGTCTTTAGTTCGCCATGGCTTTTGTTCCAGCATATTATAGTCAATACTGTTATCATCCAGATTAATGTTTAACAATTCTTTAATCAGTGCGTTCCATAATGTGGGAGATAGTGGTTCTCCTAGTGGACATCCTTTAGTTAGTTTTTTAGTAATAATATAGAGGAATAATATTTGAAATTCACTGTTCTGTTGTTAAAGAATGATTGTGTTATTATAATCTGTTGTTTTTGCTTTCCCGTTTTTTTTTCAGGCTGACACTAATTTACGGGTTTCTTCTTTATAAATATACTTTAATTGTCAATTTAATTTTAACATTTTTCGCAACGTTCTCCAGTATTGATTTTTTAAAGTTGATATAAATTATTAAATAAAAATTCTATTGATATATAAATATAAAGAAACAGATTAATCTTTAAATATTCGAATATAATAAATTTCATTATTTCGTATTCGTTTCATATTCATCATTTTACTCCAACATGTTTATGTTCTGACTTTTGTTTAACTGTTAAAAATCAGAAATAAATTCAATTGAAAAATATCGAATTTTAAAATAAATATTTAACTTGATATTTTAAAAACCTGATGTCTGAAGCAGAGATTGCTCCATTTGCCTGGACACCATCAGCCAGAATAACCTCTGCCATCCCAGAAACTGCATGCACCAATTCCACCTGGACTGTCTCAAGACATGGTCTGAGCAGACAAACTCCTGTCCAATATGCCGGAGAAATTTTACTGAGATTGTTTACAATGTCAGAGGTCCTGAGGACTATGATATCATGGCGGTTGAGGACAAAGTCAATGCTACAGAGATGCTAGATGATAATCCTCAAGAAGTCCCTCCTCAAGTGACACAATTCCTCCTTGATGTATTCGACCAAGATCATGATACTGATGATGATTCTGATCTCCCCAATGTTGGAATGTTGGGGCTTTTCGAAGTCGTCAGTGTTCTTCAAAATACTACTATAAGCCGCAGTCCTTTATAATGTATTATAAGTTACTTTAAGTATTATTTACGAACGGAGAAATACGTCCAGGGTAGCCTAGTGGACATGGCATCTGCCCGGTAAGCGGAAGGTTGTGGGTTCGATTCCCGCCCCTGGACACTTTTATTTTTCCGTTCGCCATTACTCTTCATATTTTCACCCTTTCATACTTCATCCAAAAAAGTTAGAAATAGTAAATATTTCTCTTTGAAATAAATATTGATTTTTCACAGAAAAGAAACTTATGCGGTGCAACATTAAGTGTTTTATAATAAAATATTTATTTATTTACCAATATTTCGGTTGACTGAACGCCAACCTTTGTCATGATATTACATTTTTGTTCAAACAAACTCAGCACCGCTTAGTATTATAATACCACAATTAAAATAGAAAATTTTAATTATATTAAGTTTTAAAAGTTATTTTAACTGTGATTTTATAACACTATATTTTAAATTTTAATTTAAATTACTTTATTTAAAAAAAATTAAAAGAAACTATTCCCTGGAAGTTTTATGCTTTTATTTTAATATTAATTCAAGGGATTATTTTATCGAATATACAACATGATTATTGTATTCTTATATTTTCACAATCCAATATACCAGCCGATTACCTGCCCAACAAAAATATAACCATAATCACGCCCGAAGAATAGTCTAGGTTATAATGTTAATTTATCCTTTCATTCTATTTCTTTTATTTCAAAAGTTCTTAGATTCAAATAAATTCATTATATAATAATATTATAAAAAAGCAAAAAGATTTAAATTACTTATTTTGCCTTTATAATTTTGTGTACTTTGAAAAATTTTATTAGTCTAAATAAAAACTATTTAGCCAAAAAGGAAAGGCTAATTCCTACTTTAATATTTTTTCCCTAGCCGGTGCAGCTTTAGATCTCTACATGTGCCATAGACGAATAAATTTGTTGTTATCAGCAATCACAGAGGTCCATCTTTTTGGACATGTAGAGATTTGGAAACAGCTATATTAAAAGTAACAGCAACGAGGAAAAACCTCCACAATAATCCATTTTAACAATTTTTATTATTATATATATTTATATCCTACTAGCCGAGTGGCCCGGGCAACGCCCGGGTTTTACCCGACTGGACCCGGCTTCGCCTGTGTAGTGTTCGAGCGAGGTTTACTCATGAATGAATAGAGGCCCCAACTGTTTGTAAACTCAATGTAATGAATTTTCTTTCAGCAAAATGGAGATAAATTGCAAACAGCAATATCGAAAATGCTTGTGAAAAAATCTGAAATATAGGATCCATTTCACAAACACATCTAATGAATAGAGTGCTGTTTGGAGGAGTGGTCTAAACTGTTAATTTTTAAAAACCATGACCCGAGATCATTGAATGCAGATTTAGACACTTTGTTCTGAAAAAAAAAATTGCCCCAATGGCTCCTGATTCTTGAAAAAGTCCAACCCCTCCAGTGAGTGCAAGTAACCAAACTGGGCTTTTATTCTTAAAAATTAAAAAAAAAAATCTAATGATTAGTTTGAATAAAGGAAAATGGTCGGCACAACCTGAAAATTTCACTTTGTCCACTTCACTCTCGGCTGTCCAAGAAGAAACAGCCAGAGCAAACATTTTAAAGGGCACCTAATCCGGCATTTACATATCTAAATAGTTAATTTGCATAATTTTCTAATAGTCAAGGGCAATTTTAAAAATACCAAAAAAGCAAGACCAAATAAAAAATATATATATATGTGTGATGTTTCAGTAACAGCATTGTTGCCATATAAAGACAAAATTACTGAATGTATTCAGTACCTTTGTCTGAAGATAGCCAAAATGTAACTGAAACCACACATAATGTAATTATTTGTATTCGGTCTTGCTTCCTTTTTTTTTTAATTATCCCTAGTACGCGTGGTACAGGCCATGATAACCATGGTGGGTAGGTAGCGACTGCTTTTACTGTAAGCGCACCACATGTCTACAAATGTGATACATTGCTACCAGCTAAATGCATTTTCACTATGGTGTGATTGCCACATGATGGATCTGTAGACACATTATAATCTCTCCAGAGCTTAAGGTAGCAAACAGTACTTTCACATTATATAAATATCAATGCCAAAAGCCAGAGTTATGATAGCTGTTGCAGTGTAATGTAGACCTGCAGGATGGGAAAAAGCAATATTATTTCCGGCTTTAATTTTAAAAGTATTATGAAACGTTCAAAATATAATCTTAACTTTTGAAGAATGAAAAAATGCTAACTTGATGTGTATTAATTTAGTCTAAAAACAAACAGCATGTAAAAGTAAGCACCAATCGAAAGCATTTATTAGCTCTAACAGTGCTGCCCCCAGCGGTAAAAGACTGGAGCTAACGCTTCACGGGTTGGTAAAGTTTATGTTAATAATACATTAACTTAACAATATTCCATGTCTTGCTAACACAAATTTTAAAAATAATATGCATAAAAATAATGCAATTCTTAAAATCATAAATGAAGCATCATTAAATTAAATGGGAGAGAAATGGTGTTCCAAAATTTTTTTTTGTTGTAAAACTTTGACCTTTATATTTTTACAAATTCTTAATGTATATAACCCAAACCAAATTGTCTATAAAATTCTGCAAACAAATATAATATTATAGAGGCATGAAAATACCAATGGTGTAAAAATCAAAACAGCAAAGTTATCCTGATAAATGCAATGAGCTATGATAAGGTGTGTTGCAGGCTAACAAAAACCTTAATTGAACCAGAAATGTTGATACCATAAAAAAAAATAAAAAACAATTTTCAAGAATAGAGTTATGTAAATGAATTAAATGTGAAAAAATTAAAATAAAATAAAGTAAAAAAAGCTTTATTGATGAAACTACAGTAGAGCAATAATGATAACAAATTATTCACAAATTATGTAGTTACAAAAGTCAAGCTTCCCAAAATCATTATTCGAAGAAATCTCTTTCAAATTTGTCAAAATCTATATCAAAGCCCCCTGATAAACAATATTGCGTGTCTTGCTAAAAGTAGAACTAAAGACAAATAAATTTTTAGGGCTGGAAACACGGGAGCATGCTACATAGAGTTGCCCATGCGAGAAACAGGGAGACTCAAGATGCACACCAACTACTTGCAATGTTTGACCCTGAAGCATGTTGAACCCTAGAGCTATTGGAACGCTGAGAAAGATTGCTTCTCCTATGGCTTGGAATACCTACAAACACAAAGCATTAGTAAAAATAAAAATAAGGATAACTGAAAAATGTAAAACATAAAGGACTGAGATTGAAGAAAAAAATTCAAAAATAGTGTATTAAAATAAGCGCGACTCATGACTAAGGCCAAAATAAAAAAAAGCATAGAAATAATCTGAAAGGAGGGGAAAAATGCATAAAACTCAGTGAAAACGTAAAACAACTGATTAAAAAAAATCAAATGGAAGAAGACGTAAAAAAAAAAGTATAATTAGCTGAAAAAATATGCACAATAAATATGAGTAGAACATACAAAGATATATATGAGCAGCTACATATTATGAAGCAGATAAATCTAAATACAACCTAAACAAATGACAGCAAAACAAAAAAACAAAAAAAAAAAAACAAAAAGACAATGGAAGAAGGCCTAAAAAAAAGTCTAATTTGGTTGAAAAAACTGCCCAATAAATTGAGCCTATATAGATATATGGACCCGGCTTCGCCCGGGTATTGTTCAAGTGGGGTTTACTCTTGAATGAATAGAGCCCCCAACTGTTTTAAAACTTAAAGTAAAGAATTTTCTTTCAGCACAATGGAGATAAACTGCAAATATCAAAATTAAAAATTCTGGTAAAAATAATCTGAAATATAAGATCAATTTCACAAACACATCTAATGAATAGAGTGCATTTTTGGAGGAGTGGTCTAAACTGTTGATTTTTAAAAACCACGACCCGGGATCATCGAATCCAGTTTTGGGGAATTTGTTCTGAAAAAAATTGCCCCAATGGCCCCTGATTCTTGAAAAAGTCAAACCCCTCCAGTGAGTGCAAGTAACCAAACTGGGCTTTGGTATCTAAAAAATGAAAAAAAAATCAAATGATTAGTGTGAATTAAGGGAAATGGTCCTCGCAACCTGAAAATTTCACTTTTTCCACTTCACTCTCGGCAGTTCAAGAAGAAACAGCCAGATTAAACATTTTTAAGGGCAACTAATCCGGCATGTACATCTATAGTTAAACAACTTTTAAAAATGTAATATATCTGCAATACTGAAATACCCAGACTTGGATTATTTTTTTATTAGGTTATTGTTGGCAGTTTTAGAAAAATGTGGGAAATTAGATATTTTTACAAAAGAATGTGCTTTTTAAAATGGCATAAAATAATTAGGAAATTTGCATCATTTTCTAATAGTCAAGGGCAATGTTAAAAATACAAAAAAAGCAAGACCAAATAAAAAATAAACGAATTATGTGTGATGTTTCAATAACAGCATTGTTACCTTATAAAGACAAAATTACTGAATGTATTCAGTACTTTTGTCTGAAGATGGTAACAATGCTGTTTCTGAAACCACACATAATTTATTTATTTGGATCTGGTCTTGCTTCCTTGTGATTTTTATCTATATTTCAAAATATACCTCAATTCTTTTTTACCTAAAAAGCTTTACATATATATTGCCAAGACCATAAATAAAGGTAAAATGTCAAATGAGTTATTAATTAACCCTATATGGGTCAGGACAAGTGAAAATAAGGCCAACAATAGAAATATCTTTCAAAAAAATTAAATTTGAACGCTAGCTTCACACAGGGCACAAAATTTGCTACCAGCTACATGCGTTCTTTTTTACTATGGTGTGATTTCCACAGGATGGATCTACATTATAATTTCTCCAGAGCTTAAGGTAGCAAACAGTACTTTCGCAATAAATAAATATCAATGCCAAAAGCCAGAGTTATGATAGCATGTTGCAGTGTACTGTTGACCTGCAGGATAGGAAAAAAGCAATATTGTTTCCAAAGACTTTAAGATGAAAAGTCACAAAATTTGCTACCAGCTACATGCGTTCTTTTTTACTATGGTGTGATTTCCACAGGATGGATCTACATTATAATTTCTCCAGAGCTTAAGGTAGCAAACAGTACTTTCACAATAAATAAATATCAATGCCAAAAGCCAGAGTTATGATAGCATGTTGCAGTGTACTGTTGACCTGCAGGATAGGAAAAAAGCAATATTGTTTCCAAAGACTTTAAGTTGAAAAGTATTATGAAACGTTAAATATATTATACTTACTTTTAAAAGCATAAAAAAAGCTATCTTGTAGTTTATGGTAATACAAAATACTACAAAAAATGTTTAGCCAACCCTCAAATAAAGCAGTTACTGAAAATTCATTGCTGCTGCTTACAATATAAATGCTATTAGAGCATAAACATATTACATGGAACAAACATATAGTAAAATATATGTAGCAAGTTATATTGTAAAACATACTCTTTTCAATAAATATACTTTTTACAACTTTAATAAAATTTATACGCACTCTAAATATAAGAAAGAAAAAAATAGAATACTGTTCTAAAAATAATATACCTTATGAGATAAAATAGTACACTTATCTTTAAAAATGTAGATCGTTATATTTACACTAATTAAAATTAAACGAAGCAAAATATATGAATAAGCTGCGAAATAAATAATAATTCCAATTAATTTAAATTGAAAAAAATATTACTAAATGATTAAATAAAATCTACCTTCTAAAAAGGAAAAGAAAGTTTTTCGAAATGCAATTTTTGTGCTTTTAGCCTAAATGTTAAACCAAAACCTCAACTCCCTACGTGCGAAATTTCACAATACAGTTTTAATTAACCCAGGTTCCGGGGGCGTATTTATTTGATAATGATCGATTAAAATTATTTTCAAAGAGTTTAAATATATAAAAATAATCTTACCTTTTAAAGACACACATTAATCGGGTAAAATTACAAAACAACAACGTGTAAAAGTATTAACCAATCAAATTCATTTATCGTCGCGACCAGTGCGCCGCCAAGCGGTAAAAGGCTTGAACTAAGGAATTTTGGTTTAACATTTTTTAAAAATAGCACATTAAACCTTTTCGTTTTTTGAATAGCCTATATGTTAAACGAAATCTTCAGCTACCTACATGCGAAATTCCATAATGATTGAGTCAGTAGATTTTGCGTGATGCGATAACAAACATCGATTTCGCATTTCATTTTTATAGATATAAAGGATATATACAGGGTGATCCAAAAGTCCCGCACAACTTTAAAAATTAATAACTCCGCGAATATTTGCGCTAGAGCAATGCGGTACACACCATTGTGTTCAGGATGCAATGGGATTTTTTATGGCAAATAATGAAAAATTCGAAATTGATTTTAGTTACAACTTTATTCGCTAGATGGCGCTCTACCAGAATCAGCGATTCAGCGGCCAAATTATTTGATAAATTGAAAATTATAACTGATCGACACGTATTTTTCCTTTTTGAATACCAGGAAAGAACCCTAATAATATCAAATGATAAATTAATAAAACACCATTTCGCCAAAAGTTAGAAGAAATGGTTAACGATTTTTAAATACAACCTGAGATATGTAAAATAGGTATATGCAAATTAAAACATGTAGCAAAAAAAACTGATATTTTAGATGCGGTTTGCTGGAATCCTCTCAGCTATTTAAATTTCGAAAATAATAATTTTTAATTTTTTTTAATTCAACTCTCTCTCAGTATCGATTATATTTATTTTAATTCATTTGAAAAATATTTATCTATCTCTGATGATTTATTTTACTCTGGAATGCCGTTCTTGCTTTTGTCGTGTACAATAAAGAGCCTCAGATGTCTCCATGCATCTCTCTCTATCACAGCAGCAGCAGCATTTTCCACTATCTTGGGTGTGTAAAGCAGCTGCTCTGGGTCTATGTCAATTTTCTGCAAGACTGCGGGCATGAGAATATGTGGGTAGGTGTTAGTTCCACACCAGGACAGTTGTTGCATGTTCTATAGGTTCTTGTGCCATCTGGATGTATTGTCATCCTTTATAATGTTTTGTTCTAAATCTTGTTTTAGTTTTGTCATTTTTCTCTCGGAGTTTATTTCACATTTTCATGCTTTCTTATTTTTTGTTTACTTATCTTGTATTTTGCAAAAGCATTAGCGTCAAATGATGACATTTGTTCTTTCCTTTGGCTCAACTTTCTGGTTTCCTTTGCAAATTCAACTGCCATTTCATTATCTCCGATCCAAACACTGGCAGGAATCCATTGTAGAATGCAGTTATTCTCCAATGATATCAGTTGAGTAAGTAACGAATGTATTTTCTGTGTGATTATAGTATTGCCCTTCTGAATTGCTTCTAGATCGGATATGAAGTCGTTGTACGGTATATTATAATTCCTTCTGCTTGATGCAGGGATGGTTGGTTAAGGCATACATCAAGAGCTTTCCAGATAGCTGTCAGTTCACAAGTGAAGTTTGACGAAATCTTTCTTGCTCCTTCTTTGATTTTGATGTATGTTCCATCTTGCAGTATTATGTTAATTCCGGCCCCTCCATTACTTATGGTAAGGTCTGATGATCCATCTATATATGCTGTTAAATAATTTATCTGATCGCATAAACCAATTGTGTCAAGTCCTTTCTTTTTAAGTATGTTTTTCTTCTCTTTTTTTTTATTGCAGAGTTCATTCAGGTTAAGATTGATGATTACATTTGATGGCAATGGGGTAGGAAATATTGGTTATTCTCGAATTTGAAATTCATTATGTTTCATATTTATGCTCTTTCTAATATGGTTGTCGTACTGAAGTGTTGAAGATCTTTTGAGCCTTTCTTTTTGTGTCCAGTTTAAATAGGTTCTATGGGATATGTGTTCGGTTTCTTTAGTTTTTAAGCTATTGGAGAATTTTATTGTTTTTGACTTCTGCTTTCAAGTAGGTCTAGACCACATTCTCTCTGAATTTTCTAATTGTTGGTATTTGAAACAGAACCAGTGATTAATTTGGCCGCTTTTGCTTGAACACAGTCTAGTCTTCTTTTTAGTGATGAACTTGAGGGAGCCCAAACAGGTGTTGCATATTCCATTATTGGCCTTATTAAGGTGATATATGTTGTTCTGAGAATTTTGGGTTTTGCTCCCCAATTTGTTCCACATAGCCTTCTCAGAATGTTTAGGTTTCTGGTAGCTCTATTTGAGGTGCTAATTATGTGTTCTGTAAATCGCAATTCCTCATCAAGTATCACACCTAGGTAATTTGGAGATCTAATTTTATCAATTATATGGTTGTTTATGCTTATTTTGGAGTTAAATTCATGCCTTTTTTCCTGTCAGTGAAAGAGACCTATAGGTTTGTGTTTATTGGGTTTATTGTCATTTTGAGTTTCATTGCCCACTTCTCCAGTCCTCTCATTGATGTGTTCAGTATTTTTCTGATATTTCAATACTTCTACTTGTGTGCCATATGGCTATATAATCTGCATAACAGGCAACTTTTGTGTATTCAGTGAGGATGGATGTTGTTAGGGTTGTGTCGTAATTAGACGTACAACAACTCAAACTTGACCATGACTCTTTTTTTAGCTCTTATTCTTTTTTCGTTTGGCCAACAAAAAATGTCCAATTTATATATACATATTTTCTTACATAATGAGACTTTAAAGAATGCAAATAATCTTCATCTATTTACATACACAACGCATCTCCTCCCTTAATAATACTCCAGTCGGTCTGGGGGTTTCCTGGCTCTCTGGGGTCTAGAACTGCGGACGGGCACTTGCACAGCGGCAGGCTCCGGTTTAGGAGTGCAAAAGGGCACGTGCACGACAACAGGCCCTGGTCTAGGAGTGCAAGAGGGTACGTGCACAGAAGCAGTCTCCTCCTTGTTTCCTGATGTAACCTCTGGAACCTCCTCTTCACTTTATTTCTGACTTCCACCTACAGGCTTCTTTCCTGATGTTCGAGGAAGTATCAAATTTCTTGTCCCCACTTGTTTCTTTCTCACAGGTCGCAATTGATTGATATGCCTCTTATACACGACGCCCTTGCAACTTATAAGGTAGAGACGGTAGCTCAATAATTTCAAAATGGTACCTTTTTACCGTTTAGGTCCAGTTGCATAGTTGCGGAAATAAACCTCGCAACCTGTAGTAAACTGCTCCTGCCTTCTTACGGCCTCATGAAATACCTCTCGCGGATTTCCCATCTTGGTATTAAATTCGAGAATCTTGATCTTAAACTTCTCTTCATTAGCAGTTCCGCGGAGGAATTCCTTTATTACAGTTTGGGGGAATGCTCTATGAGCAAATAGGAATCTTTGTAGATTCGTCTCTAAATCATCCTTCCCATTATTCTTTCTCAAAAGGTTTTTAAACTCTCTTTCATATCTCTCAGCTAAACCATTTGTACTAGGATTATACGGACTGGTCTTAGTGTGCCGTATACCATTCATTTTGGTAAATTGCTCGAATTCACCGGAGACAAACTGTCTTCCGTTATCTGTAACCAAAAATTAGGGCAATCCAAATCTGGCAAATATTTCTCTAAGATGATTTATAATCGTTTTGTTTGGTAATATCTTTGATGATAAAAATTTTTATCCACTTTGAGTATGCGTCCACGAGAACCAAAAACATTCTTCCCATGAACGGACCCGCTAGATCAAGATGAAGTCGATGCCACGGTTTTTCGGGCCAAGTCCATTCCGAGATGGTAGCCGGCGGCATGCTTGCCGATTCTTGGCATACTCTACATTCTCTAGTTAACTTCTCGATGTTACTGTCTTTGCCTGGCCACCAGAAAATACCGTCTGGCAATCATCTTCATTTTAACAATCCCCATGTGTATTTCATGCAAGTCATTTAAAATTAAAGATCTTAATTTTTGGGGAATTACCACTCTTTCACGCCATTGAAGACAACCAAACTCCAAACTTAATTCCTCATTGATCTTATAATGAGGAGCTAGTGGGTTTCCCCTCGGTACCCTTGTGAATTTCCACACAGTTGCCTTCTCTAACATTCCTTAAAACTATAGACAGTATTTTATCTTGGGGCGTCTCATATGCCACCTCCATAAAAGAGAACGGTACCTCATTCAACTTCCTGAGAAGAAGTACCTGGTCTTCATCAAGAGACTTCCTGACACTCGATTCTAAAGGAAGACGTGACAATGCGTCAACATTGGAATTATCACTAGTTTTTCGAAATTCCACAGTATAATTAAATGCAGCTAATTTTAAGGACCATCTTTTAATTCTGGATGATGCACATATGGGAATTGGTTTATGAGGTGAAAATATATGAATTAAGGGTCGGATGTCTGTGACCAATACAAATTTTCGTCTCAGTAAGTATTGTCTGAATTTCTCAACGCCAAAAGTTATGCTCAACGCTTTCTTTTCTAGTTGAGAGAAACGTTTTTCGGCTTCAGTTAATGTTCTTGAAGCAAAAGCTATAGGGCATTCTTCCTTTCTATCATTTCTATGACTCAGAATCACGCCTAGTCCATAGTCCATTAATAACGATTTACATTTAAAAAATAACATTCGATATTCTTTCGTCCAATTCCATCTACAATTTTTATTCAAAGGTTGATAGAATAGCGCTAAAATATTTGCTATATTCTTTATGAATCTATAATAATAAAATAAGAGTCCTATGAAAGATCTTAATTGCGAAACATTCTTTAGGTTCAGGCGCCTCTATCACTGCTTTAATTTTATTTTCTAAGTGATGCAGTCCATATATATCCATTTTAAACCCTAAATATTCCACCGATTTCTTTTTAAATTTACATTCATATCTGTTTAACTTTAAACCTTTTTCTAGCAATCATCTAAACACTAGATCCAACTTTTGTTCATGATCTTCAAAGTCTTTTCCTGCAACCAAAATATCATCTATGTAGCAGGCCACACCTGGCAAATCAGCATATAGACCTTCCATAATCCTCTGAAATTTATTTGGTGCTACCCTTACGCCATATGGTAGTCTTTTATGAGAAAACAACCTCTTTGTTGTGTTTGTATCAACAACAGCTTTGGCTTCTTCCGCTAACATTACTTGTAAATAAGCCTGTGATAGGTCTAGAGTCGAAAGTACGGTGCTTGTAGATAATTTGAAAAGATCTGATCGATCGATGGAAAGGGATACCTATCAAATTCTATTGCTTTATTAGCTGTACATCTAAAATCCCCACATATCCTTACACTACCATCTTTTTTAATACTGGTACTATTGGAGAGTTCCAATATGCATGAACTATAGGTTATAAAATGAAAGAATTCACTAAACGATCAATTTCATTCTCTACTGAGTTTTAGAGAGAAAGGTAAACTTCTGGCCTTACAAAACACAGGAGTCACATCCTTTTTTAAATCACCTGGATTTTTCATTTACAACTATTAAATGTAAATATTGGTTGGCTTCTTTTACAAAAACATTTCTTTGCCCTATAATCTCTATTGATTTACCACAAAAGGATTAAAATCTTAAATTTGTTGGAAATAATTTTTTACCTTGCCAATAAACCTTATAAATATCTTTAGGTATTAACGTAACTGGACTTCCTGTATCTATTGTAAAGCACAAAGAATAATCATCTACTGTTAAATTTATTGTGGCATCAGTTTCGCCTTATACAGAATATATATAGAGTCCTCTTGTACAAATTTACATCCCCACATTTTCTACTAGTTTTGCAGACCCTACTTAAATGACCCAGTTTTTTACATTTTAAAACAAGTCTTTGTTCTATGAGGGCAAACAGAGGCCACGTGTGAATGTCTTTCACCACATCTATAACACATTATTTCTCCCCTTTGCCTGAAAGGCCTATGCTGCACCATACTATTATTGTACTCACCCTTTTATCTTTTCCATTCACAGGGGATATTTTGGCCACTAATATATCTTTTAATTCTCTTGTATTTATCTCCGCCAGTTCGAACGAGATTGCCACTGCAAAACTTTATCCAGGGTGACATCGTCGTTTTCTTGTAGTAGCTTCTTTTGCAGGCTTTCCAACTTGATTCCAGCCACAAAACGGTCTCGCATCATGGTTCCCAGCATATCGCCGAAATTACAATTTATTGCTAAATGTTTCAATTCTCTAAGATATTCCGAAATTGATTCTCCTTCCTGTTGAATTCTCTTTAAAAATTTGCATCGCTGTGGTATCACTTTCTTCTTTGGATCCAAATGCAGCTTGATTCTTTGAATGATCGTATCATAGGGTTGATCTTTCATTAGACCAGGAAGAAAATGTCGTTTCCCTGCTTCAAAGTTTCAGAATCTGGTAGCAGGAAAAAATCAGCACTTTAATCTCCTCCTTCAGATGCCAAAAAGTAAGCCTCAAATTTTTGTACAAAAAGATCGAGGTGTCCTCCACTGGGCTATAGCATCTAAAAGGTACTATTAACTTTGAACTTGTCATGCTGATCTTTTCTACTCCTTTGTTTTCTTGATCCAGATAGTTTAAAATATGTAGTTGTTATACTTGCATAGACGCCGTTTTCCTCAGCTTTTTACTGGCTCTGTAGATCGCGCATCCTCGTCGCCACTTTTGTTTTGTCGTAATTAGACGTACAACAGCTCAAACTTGGCCATAACTCTTTATTTATCTCTTATTCTTCACGTTTGGCCAACAACAAATGTCCAATTTATATACACATATATTTTTACATAATGAGGCTTTAAAGAATACAAATAATCTTCATCTATTCACATACAAAACAGTTAATATATAGCGAGAAGAGTAGAGGACTGAGCACAGATCCCTGAGGTACACCAGCCCATGTTCTTCGGTCCTTGGAAAATGTTCCATTGACCCGAACCTTTATCCTTCTTTCCCTTAAGAAGTCTGCAATCCAGATTAAGGTTTTTTCTCTTACTCCGATGTTGTGCAGCCTTTCAAATAATTTCTACACTCGATCAAAAGCTGAGGTCATATCCAGGAATACGGCCGTTGTCTTCTTTGGCGGTTTTTCCTAGAAATCTATTATTGATTGGCAGAAGTTGAACAGTTTATCAGTTGTACAGTGTCTGGATCTTTAGGCAGTTTGGTAGAAGTTTATTTTATTATTGTTAGTGAGTCAGACTATGAGCCTAGAGTGGATAATTCATTCTGTTATTTTACAAAGTATGCTGGTAAGAGCAATTGGCCGATAGTTCTTAGATTCCTTGGCATCTTTGTTTGGTTTCAGTATTGACACTATAATTGATATATTCCAATTCTTTGGTAGTTTACCAGTTTGCCATGAAATCTTCAGTATTCGTAGGAGTTGATTTTTAGCTTCTTCTCCAAAGTGTTTAATCATTTGAACAAAGATTAGAGCATCTCCAGGTGACATCTTGGATTTAACTTTCCTATTGATGAGTTTAGCTCATTCAGTGTGAAGTCTCTCGAGTAGATATCTTGTTGATGGTAATTTCTTGATTGTTTAACTAACCTGTTTACATTATTTTTTAGAGTCCTGCCTTCAATCGTATAGCTGAGTCTGGAAGTGCTTGAAAGATATTCAGCAATTATTTCAGCCATCTGTTTGTTCGTTCTCGCTCTTCATATCGTTTAGATAATTGGAGGATTAGTGTTGCTTTTGATTGTTTTATAACACTAATTATATTCCAGTGATGGCTTTCCTTTTTTGGATCCATTTTTTTTCTCAGAATTCTGCCCATTTTTCTCTCTTGTTTGAATATCCAAATTTCTTGTTCTATTTTGTGACTAATTTCAATGAGTTCCTTTATGATTTCTTCTGTTTTATTTGTTTTAAGAAGTTCATTAATATTGTCTCTCTCTGCAAT
The DNA here is from genome assembly GCA_030710605.1 of Cordylochernes scorpioides. Taxonomy (NCBI): domain Eukaryota; kingdom Metazoa; phylum Arthropoda; class Arachnida; order Pseudoscorpiones; family Chernetidae; genus Cordylochernes; species Cordylochernes scorpioides. Next base: position 39,487,436 of record CP092863.1, on the reverse strand, counting down.
CTTTGCCTCGATATTGTGGTCCTTCCAGTAAAGTATTCACAGGTCTTTACGTCTACCTCTAGGTATCGATACTTTTGCAGCTTTGGATATGTTCGAAGAGAATTTTTCCAATTTTTTTGCCAATCGTTCTGTGATTTAATTCTTCGTTGCACAGTTCTTCAAGCTTTTCTGTGATTTTTTTTTCTAGTGTTCTTTTATTCTGTTGGAAATTCCCAATTTTGAATTTTAGGGTTGTTAAAATTGGTCTGTGGTCACTGATTACACTTTTTGGAATTTTCCATTGTGTTGTGGGTGCGATGTGGTAATTTATCGCTGTGATGTCTATTGCGGATTCTGTGCCTGTGGACTTGGATAGATAGGTGTTCTTTTCGTTATTTAACGGTGTAAGGTCGAGGTCGGTTAGCATGTCCTCAACCTGCTGACCTTTGTTATCCTGGACAGGTGATCCCCAAGTTGGTCTTTCGGCGTTAAAATCACCAAGTATGATTGCGATATCCGAAGACGCTTCACTTAATGTCTCTATCAGGCCTGTATTGATGCTAGTATTATCGTGGTGATAAACATTTATGATTGGAATTGTTTTATCTGTAAGATAGATTTCTATTGCCTGTGCTTCTGTCGTGCTTTCTCTAGGCTTATTCTGATTATAGGCGATTTCCTTAAATTTGATTTCTAGAGTTTTAATCAAAACGGCAAGTCCTCCTCCGAATTTTCCCGGTCTGTCCTTTCGTAGTGTTGTATATTCTTTGATGTTGAATTCAATTTTGTCTCCTGAGGACAAGTAATATGTACATTGTTGTCACAGAGAAGACAAGTCAACTCTTTATTTTCCTCTGGATACCATTTATATTGAGTTGTAGTAGATTGAATTGTGTCCTCGTAGTAGATTTCTCATCATGAGCTCGAGCTGCAGCTCCTGACGCGGCGGTTACCCCGGACGCGGTAGCATTACTGGAGATATCAGTTTTGCTCTTCATTTGAAAATGGGTGCCGTTGCAACGTTAGTCATCTTGGAAACGAACTAGAATTTGGTCAAATATTCTAAGGGTCCAGGGGGGACCGCAAGGAGGTGTGATCGGACTTCTCCCCTTCCCCCTGGAATGCCGTCACTACAGGATAAAGCACTCTTGGTGAATTTTTTAAATTGTGATTCAGAATCTGCCACTGAAGCTTTACGAGCGTTTCGTTTCTTTAAAGATATTCGAAGCGGTAAAGGACCCATGAGTTGCTACTCTCTAAAGCGATTGATTAAAAGTTTTGAGGAAACTGGATCTCTGGAAGCAAAACCTCGGAGTGGAAGACCATCGGCATGCAAGTCAGTGGGTGTTACGGTTTTGCAGAATGCTGAAGCTATTGAAACGTTATCCACGTATGGAGAAGTAAGTGCTAGACAAGTTTCTCGACAAACGGGGATTTCGTATGGAACAGTTTGGAGAGAACACACATTTAGATTTTTTCTATAATAATACCCTAACAAAATTCAAAGTTTTCACGAGTTGAAAGTCAGCGATTTTGAGAAGCGTCAAGAATTCGTTGCATGGGTTTTCCGGCAAATTGATATTGATGAAAACTGGCTGTCAAATGTTCTAAGAACAGATGATGTTCACTTATATCTAAAGGGAGAATTTAACATTCAAAACTGCCCCATTTTGGCAACAGAAAACCCTAGGATTTTACAGAAATACCACTTCATCAGCCCAGAGTTACAGTTTTATGTGGGCTCACTTCTTCTTTTATTATTGGGCCATTTACTTTGAAAAAATCAATGGAACAACTTTTAAAACCGTTTTTGTAACTGGTTAACGTTATGTTCAACTTTTGAGAGAAAGGGTTATTCCCATATTGCAGGACAGACAAGCACTAAGCGAAATAACATTCATGCAAGATGGAGGACCTCCTCATATCTCCCGCGGTGCCAAACAATTGCTGAAGGATACGTTCGGTGAAATTCGTTGATAAGTCGCCACTTTATATACCAGTGGCCTCCAATATCACCAGACTTGACGCCTTACAATTTCGGTTATGGGGTACATTAAGTCGCGTTTTTATCGATACCGGCCTACCACATTGGCCATGTTGAAGGCTTCTATCAGATGGCACGTTTTATAAATTTCAACTATTTAATTGTGACCATTCTGTCATCTACCGTCTGCAGGCGGTGTTTGAGAATGAAGGGCGCCGCATTGAGCAAAGATTGTGACCTAATACAAGAGAGAAGGCAGTTACTTCATGTGTTATATTTTGCAGCTCTTTGTTTTGGGTTATGGGAATAATAAATGCTGTCCTCACATCTTGACTCTTTTTTTTTTCTGTGAACAGTAATTTTTTTGTTTGTCATTTGCCCACATCTTATATTATGTCGTGCAGGCCAAAGTGTTATAACTTCTCGAATAACACTGATATACACAATTTTACCCCTTATGTTTAGTTTATCGCTTTTCGCTCATTAGAAGAAATAGCATAAGAAATATTCTCTGTATCCCCCCCCCCCAACTTTAGAAATTTTGCGCAAAAAATAATACAAAATGATTTTACTACCACGTTTTTCAACGCAAAAGGTCGATTTAAAAATGATTTCTTTTTGAGGGGATACATTTTCAAAATTATGTACAGTATAATAAACAATGATAACATTTGACAAACCCATAGGATATTTGGAATAAAGTACGACAAATATATTTTGTCACTCCCCTCTATATTTCATTTTTGGATCATGACAATTATCCAATTAAAGTGTCGCCAATTAGTCAAGAAACTATACATTCCTTATAGCACGAAATCCTATTAGTAGTGCCATCATAATTTTTGGTACTATATTAATATTTCAAAAATCGTGTATTGATATCAGTAGTTATTTTCAAACATTCAATCTACAGGGTGATCCAAAAGTCCCGCACAAATTTAAAAATTAATAACTCCGCGAATATTTGCGCTAGAGCAATGCGGTAAACACCATTGTGTTCAGGATGCAATGGGAATTTTTATGGCAAATAATGAAAAATTCGAAATTCATTTTAGTTAAAAATTTATTCGCTAGATGGCGCTCTACCAGAATCAGCGATTCAGCGGCCAAATTGTTTGATAAATTGAAAAATATAACTGAACGACACGTATTTTTCCTTTTTGAATACCAGGAAAGAACCCTAATAATATCAAATGATAAATTAATAAAACACCATTTCGCCAAAAGTTAGAAGAAATGGTTAACGTTTTTAAATACAATCTGAGATATGTAAAATAGTTATATGCAAATTAAAACATGTAGCAAAAAAAAACCCTGATATTTTAGATGCGGTTTGCTGGAATCCTCTCAGCTATTTAAATTTCGAAAATAATAATTTTCTATTTTTTTTTAATTCAACTCTCTCTCAGTATCGATTATATTTATTTTAATTCATTTGAAAAATATTTATCTATCTCTGCTGATTTATTTTACTCTGGAATGCCTTTGTTGTTTTTGTCGTGTCCAATAAAGAGCCTCAGATGTCTCCATGCATCTCTATCACAGCAGCAGCAGCAATGTTCACTATCTTGGGTATGTAAAGCAGCTGCTCTGGGTCTATGTCAATTTTCTGCAAGGCTGCGGGCATGAGAATATGTGGGTAGGTGTTAGTTCCACACCAGGACTGTTGCTGCATGTTCTATAGGTTCTTGTGCCATCTGGATGTATTGTCATCCTTTATAATGTTTGTTCTAAATCTTGTTATAGTTTTTCAATTTTTTTTTCTCTCGGAGTTCATTTCACATTTAGATCTTCTCTTATTTTTTGTTTAATTATCTTGTATTTTGCAAAAGCATTAGCGTCAAATAATGACATTTGTTCTTTGCTTTGGCTCAACTTTCTGGCTTCCTTTGCAAATTCAACTGCCATTTCATTACCCCCGATCCAAACACTGGAAGGAATCCATTGTAGAATGCAGTTATTCTCCAATGATATCAGTTGAGTAAGTAACGAATGTATTTTCTGTGTGATTATAGTATTGCCCTTCTGAATTGCTTCTAGATCGGATATGAAGTCGTTGTACGGTATATTATAATTCCTTCTGCTTGATGCAGGGATGGTTGGTTAAGGCATACATCAAGAGATTTCCAGATAGCTGTCAGTTCACAAGTGAAGTTTGAAGAAATCTTTCTTGCTCCTTCTTTGATTTTGATGTATGTTCCATCTTTCAGTATTATGTTAATTCCAGCCCCTCCATTACTTATGGTAAGGTCTGATGATCCATCTGTATATGCTGTTAGATAATTTATCTGATCGCATAAACCAATTGTGTCAAGTCCTTTCTTTTTAAGTATGTTTTTCTTCTCTTTTTTTTATTGCAGGGTTCATTCAGGTTAAGATTGATGATTACATTTGATGGAAATGAGTAGGAAATATTGGTTATTCTCGAATTTGAAATTCATTAGGTTTCATATTTATGCTCCTTCTAATATTGTTGTCGTACTGAAGTGTTGAAGATTTTTTGAGCCTTTCTTTTTGTGTCCAGTTTAAATAGGTTCTATGGGATATGTGTTCGGTTTTTTTAGTTTTTAAACTATTGGTGAATTTTATTGTTTTTAATTGTCTTCTGCTTTCAAGTAGGTCTAGACCACATCTCTCTGAATTTTCTAAATTTTGGTATTTGAAACAGAACCAGTGATTAATTTGGCCGCTTTTGCTTGAACACTGTCTAGTCTTCTTTTTAGTGATGAACTTAAGGGAGCCCAAACAGATGTTGCATATTCCATTATTGGCCTTATTAAGGTGATATATGTTGTCTGAGAATTTTGGGTTTTGCTCCCCAATTTGTTCCACATAGCCTTCTCAGAATGTTTAGGTTTCTGGTAGCTCTATTTGAGGTACTAATTATGTGTTCTGTAAATCGCAATTCCTCATCAAGTATAACACCTAGGTATTTTGGAGATCTAATTTATCAATTATATGGTTGTTTATGCTTATTTTGGAGTTATATTCATGCCTTTTTTCCTGTCAGTTAAGGAGACCTATAGGTTTGTGTTTATTGGGTTTATGGTCATTTTGAGTTTCATTGCCCACTTTTCCAGTCCTCTCATTGATGTGTTCAGTATTTTTCTTATATTTCTATACTGCTACTTGTGTGCCATATGGCTGTATAATCTGCATAACAGGAAACTTTTGTGTCTTCAGTGAGGATGGATGTTGTTAAGGTTGTGTCGTAATTAGATGTACAACAACTCAAACTTGACCATGACTCTTTTTTTGGCTCTTATTCTTTTCGTTTGGCCAACATAAAAATGTCCAATTTATATACACATATATTCTTACATAATGAGACTTTAAAAAATGCAAATAATCTTCATCTATTTACATACACAACACACCTCCCCCCTTAATAATACTCCAGTCGGGCTGGGGGTTTCCTTGCCCTCTGAGGTCTAGGACTGCGGACGGGCACTTGCACAGCGGCAGGCTCCGGTTTAGGAGTGCAAGAGGGCACGTGCACAGTAGCAGGCCCTGGTCTAGGAGTGCAAGAGGGTACGTGCACAGTAGTCTCCTCTTTGTTTCCTGATGTAACCTCTGGAACCTCCTTTTCACTTTATTTCTGACTTCCACTTACAGGCTTCTCTCCTGATGTTCGGGGAAGTATCAAATTTCTTGTCTCCACTTGTTTCTTTCTCACAGGTCGCAATTGATTGATATGCCTCTTATACACGACGCCCTCGCAACTTATAAGGTAGTGACGGTAGCTCAATAATTTCAAAATGGTACCTTTTTACCGTTTAGGTCCAGTTGCATAGTTGCGGAAATAAACCTCGCAACCTGTAGTAAACTGCTTTTGCCTTCTTACGGCCTCGTGAAATACCTCTCGCGGATTTCCCATCTTGGTATTAAATTCGAGAATCTTGATCTTAAACTTCTCTTCATTAGCAGTTCCGCGGGGGAATTCCTTTATTACAGTTTGGGGGAATGCTCTATCAGCAAATAGGAATCTTTGTAGATTCGTCTCTAAATCATCCTTCCCATTATTCTTTCTCAAAAGGTTTTCAAACTCTCTTACATATCTCTCAGCTAAACCATTTGTACTAGGATTATACGGACTGGTCTTAGTGTGCCGTATACCATTCATTTTGGTAAATTGCTCGAATTCACCGGAGACAAACTGTCTTCCGTTATCTGTAACAAAAAATTAGGGCAATCCAAATCTGGCAAAAATTTCTCTAAGATGATTTATAATCATTTTGCTGGTAATATCTTTAAGGATAAAATTTTCTATCAAATTTGAGTATGCGTCCACGAGAACCAAAAACATTCTTCCCATGAACGGACCCGCTAGATCAAGATGAAGTCGATGCCACGGTTTTTCGGGCCAAGTCCATTCCGAGATGGTAGCCGGGGGCATGCTTGCCGATTCTTGGCATACTCTACATTCTCTAGTTAACTCTTCGATGTTACTGTCTATGCCTGGCCACCAGAAAATACCGTCTGGAAATCATCTTCATTTTAACAATCCCCATGTGTATTTCATGCAAGTCATTTAAAATTAAAGATCTTAATTTTTGGGGAATTACCACTCTTTCACGCCATTGAAGACAACCAAACTCCAAACTTAATTCTTCATTGATCTTATAATGAGGAGCTAGTGGGTTTTCCATCGGTACCCTTGTGAATTTCCAGTTGCCTTCTCTAACATTCCTTGATACTATAGATAATATTTTATCTTGGGGCGTCTCATATGCCACCTCCATAAAAGAGAACGGTACCTCATTCAACTTCCTGAGAAGAAGTACCTGGTCTTCATCAAGAGACTTCCTGACACTCGATTCTAAAGGAAGACGTGAAAATGCGTCAACATTGGAATTATCACTAGGTTTTCGAAATTCCACAGTATAATTAAATGCAGCCAATTTTAAGGACCATCTTTTAATTCAGGATGATGCACATATGGGAATCGGTTTATGAGGTGAAAATATATGAATTAAGGGCCGGTTGTCTGTGACCAATACAAATTTTCGTCCCAGTAAGTTTTGTCTGAATTTCTCAACGCCAAAGTTATGCTCAACGCTTTCTTTTCTAGTTGAGATAAACGTTTTTCCGCTTCAGTTAATGTTCTAGAAGCAAAAGCTATAGGGCATTATTCCTTTCTATCATTTCTATGACTCAGAATTACGCTTAGTCCATAGTCAATTAATAATAATTTACATTTTTTAAATAACATTCGATATTCTTTCGTCCAATTCCATCTACAATTTTTATTCAAAAGTTGATAGAATAGCGCTAAAATGTCTGCTATATTCTTTATGAATCTATAATAATATATTAAGAGTCCTATGAAAGATCTTATTTGCGAAACATTCTTTAGGTTCAGGCGCCTCTATCACTGCTTTAATTTTATTTTCTAAGGGATGCAGTCCATATTTATCCATTTTAAACCCTAAATATTCCACCGATTTCTTTTTAAATTTACATTTATATCTGTTTAACTTTGAACCTTTTACTAGCAATCATCTAAACACTAGATCCAACTTTTGTTCATGATCTTCAGTCTTTTCCTGCAACCAAAATATCATCTATGTAGCAGGCTACATCTGGCAAATCATCAAATAGACCTTCCATAATCCTCTGAAATTTATTTGGTGCTACCGCTACGTCATATGGTAGTCTTTTATAAGAAAACAACCTCTTTGTTGTGTTTATATCAACAACAGCTTTGGCTTCTTCCGCTAACATTACTTGTAAGTAAGCCTGTGATAGGTCTAGAGTCGAAATTACGGTGCTTGTAGATAATTTTGAAAAGATATCATCGATCGATGGAATGGGATACCTATCTAATTCTATTGCTTTATTAGCTGTACATCTAAAATCACCACATATACTTACACTACCATCCTTTTTTAATACTGGTACTATTGGAGCGTTCCAATATGCACGAACTATAGGTTATAAAATGCAAGAATTCACTAAACGATCAATTTCATTCTCTACTTTGTTTTTTAGAGAGAAAGGTAAACTTCTTGCCTTACAAAACACAGGAGTTACATCCTTTTTTAAATTAAATTTTATTCTAACATCCTTTAGACAGCCCAAATCTTTGTTAAACAAACTGCATATCTATCAATCTATCTTACTATTTCCAATAAACAATCATTAAGCTTAATAAATAACTGGCAAACTTCAGAACTAACAAATATTTCGGACCATGTTGCTATAAAATTCGAAATAAAATTAAAAAAAACGAATACTCATTCAATAATCAAAAATCCACATGTAAATTCAAAGAAAAATATGCTGATTGGTCTCGATTTTCTCATAATATATCTTTAACAGAAATAATAAGACTTAAAAGTAAAGTCGAAAGAGTTAATTCAGATTTAGATATTGATATGATAGTAAATGGACTTACAAACCTTTTAACAGAAGCTGCCTTTAAATCTTTGGAAGTTATATCCTCCAACTCTAAATATTATTCTAGTAATAACTGGTGGAATAATGAATTGAAAAAAATGAAAGATCATTTTCACTACATAAGAAACCTATATTATCGCCACGGAGCAATCAGTTATAACACATTCAAGTTGACTAGGAATCGATACACTAATGCAATTGATAAAGCAAAGAAAATTAACGGGCGATATCTTATAGAAGAAAATTATACAAACAATCCATTTGGTAACGCATATAAAATTTTTAATTATTAAGAACACTAGATAAACAAAGGGGAATACCCTTAATTGACAATGCCCCAGAACACCTAAAAGAACGATCAATGAGTAATTTGTTAAATGAGTTGGTACCAGATGATAATTTCGATACGGATGATTCTTACCATCAACTAATTAGAAATTACAAACAAAAAATGATTAACAAGAATAAGGTCTTTGTTGAAGAAGGGGAAATAGTGAACCTAATATCTAACATGGACATTAAAAAACCCCTGGGGTTGACAGTATTTGTAATAACATGATCAAAAGTGCCCTTCCAAAAATTTACCATTATTATGCGATTTATTTAATAAATGCATTCACTTCGGATACTATCCAGAGAGATGGAAAGAGGCAGCTCTCAGGATAATTTCAAAAACTCACAAAACGAATTTAAAATTAGTAAAGAGTTATCGACCTATTTCATTAATTTCTAACATCAAAAATATTTGAAAAAATTTTGAAAAATAAAATATACGAATACTATGAAAAAAATGATCTCCTTAGCCCCAGACAACATGGTTTCTTGAAGAATAAGTCAGCAACAACCTGTTTGAAAAAAATCACAAAGATCATAATGGAACCTTGACAGAAACAACTAGTTACGCTGATTGCAATTGATATACAAGGAGCGTTTGATAATACATGGTGGCCAGCCTTGTTTAAAAATATTAGACGAAGACAATTTACCAGTTGAATTGATCAAAATTTTACGTTCTTTTTTGAAAAATAGAAAAACGATTTTCAAGTATAATAATAAGAATGTTTCAAAGATATTGTGAAATATGAATGCATCGCCATTTGGAAAGGATGCGCGGGGGGAGGCCCGGGAGGTGCGCGCGCAGTGGAACAGTGGGAGCATGCGCGGATGAGGTTGTTCTTGGCTGCCATTTGTAAACATACTGCGCTAGCTCCCGTTATTCCCTTCTTTGTAACCTTACTTTAAATAAACTATATTTAATCTCAACATCGAATTCTATTTAATTTATTCTACTCTACAAAGTGGCGGAGATCAGCTGGGTACCTAAAGAAGAAGAACGCTCTATTAGAAGAAGCAGAAGATTACAAGGACTTACCCCCGACAACACAGCGACGATGAACAACAGAAGCGAGGCGACCACTCAGGTGAGTCCACTCTTTTGTCAGAATGTGGTGCGGAACCCTTCCATGTTCTCTGGTGAGATCAGCGAAGACCCCCAAGCCTGGCTGAAAGGTTATGAGAGAGTGGCAAGACATAACCATTGGGACGATTCGCTCAGTCTGGCTAACGTGTACTTTTATCTACACGGTACCGCTCAACGGTGGTACGAAAATAATGAGGAAAATATCCCATCGTGGGAGATATTTAAAGACCAACTAGGATCCGTATTTGGGAAGAAAGATAACCTGCGGCGTCAAGCCGAGCAAAAGCTAAAGGTGCGAGCTCAAACGAGGGGCGAAACCACTGAATTTTATATCCAAGATGTTTTGCGACTCTGCAGGGAAGTAGATGCACAGATGCCAGAAGAAGAGAGACTATCTCATCTGATGAAGGGAGTAGCAGAGGAAGTCTACCGGTATCTTCTGCCGAGAGACATAGCGACGACGGATCAGTTTATCGCAGAGTGTCGTCGCGTTGTGGCGCTCCAAGGACGACGAGTGACAGCCTCAAAATTCGAGCGCTTGCCCAATGTTACCTCGCTCGGTGACCTGGGGGACGTGACGGATCTACAGTCTCTGATAAGAAAGATCGTTAGAGAAGAAGTGCAGCGGGCCCTAGCACCGCCACGGGAAGAACCAAGAATCTCCTCCCTTGAGGAAATAGTGAAGGAGGAAGTCGACAAAGTCCTCGCTCCCATGTCGGGGATAAATACCTTCCCAATGGAATCGGCGGCGAGGTCAGCACCACGGAACTATAGAAAGAACACCTGGTATGCACCTAAGGTCGAAGCAAGTGGCTCAAGAGTCGAAGTACGGGACACTAATGAGTGGAGGACCCCAGACGGCACGCCCGTATGCTTCCACTGTGGACGGCCCGGCCACGTTGTCCGCTATTGCCGCGACAGGAGGAGGTTACTTGATGAGAGAAGAGACGAAATGTACCAAGATCGGGCCAGGACAATGACGAACTCCGGACGCAACAATAACTCAAACGACGCTGATCAAAGGGTCAACACCAGACGTTATCGCAGCCCCTCCCCTTCTCCTAGACGCGGAAGTTCCCCTGGTCGCAGTGCTACAAGACGAGCCAGCCAGTCTCCTCGGCGTTTACAATAGGAAAACTAAGAGCCGCGCCCTCAAATGGAGGTGAGGCCGCTGCACAACCTATAATTCCTCCCCTGTCGACAGTCGTGAAAATGACGAACAACTACATTGACATTAAAGTTGAAGGCGACACAATACGGGCTCTGGTGGATTCCGGAGCCTCCTATTCTGTTATATCCGAGCGGTTCAGAGTAGAACTGAAAAAGACGATGTTTGCCGAAACCGACGTTGTATTGAAAGTTGCTGACGATAAGGTGGTCAAATCCAAAGGACGCTGCACTTTGAAGTTGGAAGTAAATGGACATCCGGAAAACTTTGAATTCGTCTTTTTGGAAAATTGCAGTCACGATGTGATTCTAGGCTGGGATTTCTTCAAGGCGACCAACGCGGTTATCGACTGCGGTCTGGGCGAACTACAACTGGACGACCTACCAGACCTAGACGCCGAGGGTAGAGATGACGGAGTGTACGCTATCCAAGACTTCGTTATCCCCGGGAGATCGTCGCAGAGGATAAGCGTCCTCAATAGATCTCTCGTAGGAATTGTTAACATGGAGGTTACCTGTTCTAAAGAACTATTCATTCGAAAAGACGTGATATTTCCTTCTTCATTGATTGAATTTGAAGAAGGAATTGGAAAAATTTGGATAACTAACGGCGGACTTCAACCTCAAATGATTCCGAAAGGAATGAACTTGGGTAGGATGTGCGATATTGAGACGGAACACGTGTGCCTCTTGAGTGTGGAGCCGGAAAGTTTTTCAAGGGAGAGAAGAGAAGATGACCACAGCGACTACCTGTTATCTCTAATCAACCCCGATCTGCCCAAGAAAAAAAAAGAAGATTTAATGGGGCTGCTGTTGTCTTTTAAAGGAGTTTTCCTTCCCACGATGAAAAACGCAAACAAGGTACAGAACAGAGTGAAGCACAGAATTCACACCGGCGACCATCCCCCTATAAAGCAGCGCTCATATCGGGTATCTAAAAGAGAGCGAGAAATAATGCAGAAGGAAGTAGATACCATGCTTGAAAGAAAAGTAATTCAGCCATCTGAGAGTCCCTGGTCAGCCCCTGTGGTGCTGGTCAAGAAGAAAGACGGCACATGGAGATTCTGCGTGGACTTCCGGCGGCTAAATCACATCACCAAGAAAGACTTTTATCCATTGCCCCGCATTGATGACGTTCTGGATCATCTGTCATCCGCCAGGTATTACTCGACCATGGACCTGAAGACCGGGTACTGGCAGGTGGAGGTGGACGAGCGAGACCGCGAGAAGACTGCCTTTGTTACTCCGGATGGGTTGTACGAGTTCATGGTAATGCCGTTTGGATTGTGCAACTCGCCTGCCACATTCGAAAGGATGATGGATAATGTGCTCATGGGCCTCAAGTGGAACATTTGTTTGTGCTATTTGGACGACATCGTGGTCTACTCTGATACCTTTGAGGAACATTTAGAACGTCTGTCTAAGGTTCTGAGCTGTCTTCAACAAGCGGGGCTTACAATCAATCCGGATAAATGTCTGTTTGGATCAACAAGAATAAAAATCCTGGGTCATGTGGTAGATAAGGATGGCATACAACCCGACTCCGAAAAGGTCGAAGCCATAAAGAAGTTCCCTGTACCCAAGCCCGTCTGTGATATTCAAAGCTATTTAGGATTGTGCTCCTACTACAGAAGGTTTATCAAGAATTTCTCCAAAATCGCTGCTCCTCTACAAATTCTTCTGAAAAAAGATCAAAAGTTTATTTGGACACAAGAGCAAAAAGATTCATTCGAGTCCCTGAAGAAAGCTCTGATGCAGAAGCCGGTACTAGGACATTTTAAAGAAAGTGCCATCACCAAACTTCATACCGACGCCAGTAGCTATGGCTTGGGTGCTGTTCTGGTACAGATCCAGGAGAATCAAGAAAATCCTATTGCTTATGCCTCCAGAACACTTTCCAAGGCGGAAAAGAACTACTCCACCACTGAACGAGAATGCCTAGCAGTCATTTGGGCAATTGGAAAATTTCGTCCATATTTATATGGAAGGCCCTTTGAGGTTGTTTCGGACCATCATTCTTTGTGCTGGTTGGCTGGTCTGAAGGACCCTTCTGGAAGACTAGCAAGATGGGCCCTCAAACTGCAAGATTTCGACGCAACCATCACCTATAAAAGCGGGGTCAAGCACAAAGACGCGGATTGCCTATCGAGATACCCGCTGCCAGAGTCGCCTGCTCTGACGTCGCTTACATTAGTAAGAGAACAACAGAATCTAGATCCTGATATAACAAAAATTTCAAATGCCTTAAACCAGGGTGAAGGGGCCGAGAGATTCGAAATGAAGAACGGTCTACTCTATAAGCGTAATTTTGATCCATTGGGTAGACGTTTGCTGTTGGTTATACCGAAGTGTATGAGACCAGATATCCTGAAGGAGTTCCACGATGTTCCGACCGCGGGCCACCTAGGTTTTGCAAGGACCTACGACAGAATAAGAAAGAGATACTTCTGGCCGGGACTTTACAACAGCGTTCGACGTTATGTCGCCCATTGCAAGGAGTGCCAGCGAAGAAAGGGAGAAAACAAACTGCCTGCTGGAAAACTAATTCCAATTAAACCCCCGTCATTTCCGTTCCAGAAAATAGGCATGGACCTGCTTGGGAGGTTTCCCCTTTCGGACAAAGGAAATCGTTGGATAATTGTATGTACAGATTATTTGACCAAATATGCAATCGCCAAAGCCCTGCCATCTGGTACGGCTGCAGAAATCGCGACTTTCATACTGGAAGAAGTAATTTTGAAGCATGGCGCTCCACGCGAAATAATAACTGACAGAGGTCGGGCCTTCATGTCTCAGATGGTCAAAGAAGTCACTTCCCGTTGCAAGATAAGCCACCTGTTCACCACGGCTTATCACCCTCAAACAAACGGATTGACAGAGAGGCTGAATAAGACCCTGGGTGACATGCTCTCCATGTATGTGGACGCCGAGCAGAGGGATTGGGACAGCGTTCTGCCGTATGTAATCTTTGCATACAACACGGCCCAACAAGGAAGTATCAGATTTTCTCCTTTCTTTTTGGTTCATGGTCGCGAGGCCGAGACCCTCCTTGATGTCCTGCTGCCTTACGAAGACGAAACATCGGATCATGACTTTGGAGATCAGATGGTAACCAAGGCAGAAGAAGCACGGCAGCTCGCTCGGATACACATTTTGAGAGCCCAGGAGAATAACAAGTACCATTACGACCAGGTGCATCGATCTGTTGAGTACCGTGTTGGGGACCTCGTCTGGGTGTTCACCCCTGTTCGAAAGACAGGGTTGTCCGAGAAATTACTAAAGTAATACTTCGGGCCGTATAAGATAACGAGGAAGGTGTCGGAAGTGAATTATGAAGTGGAAGCTCTGGAACAAAGTTCAAGACGGAGGAGACGCAGCCAGAAGGACGTCGTCCATGTGCTCCGGATGAAGCCCTACAGAGATCCTGGCCAACAGCTGGTGACCGGAGACTACAATAGCTGGGACAGCGAGGACGCTGTCGACATCCTGGAGGGAGAGCTGTGAAATATGAATGCATCGCCATTTGGAAAGGATGCGCGGGGGGAAACCCGGGAGGTGCGCGCGCAGTGGAACAGTGGGAGCATGCGCGGATGAAGTTGTTCTTGGCTGCCATTTGTAAACATACTGCGCTAGCTCCCGTTATTCCCTTCTTTGTAACCTTACTTTAAATAAACTATATTTAATCTCAACATCGAATTCTATTTAATTTATTCTACTCTACAATATTAACAAAGGGCTGTCCTCAGGGTGGACCATTGTCTCCGTTGTAATGGCTGATATATTTAAATGATCTGCTAACTAATTTGCAATCGCCAAACTCTGAAATCATTTGCTATGCTGATGATGTAACTATTATATGTTGGAATAATGGGTTAACAAATCTAAAAAAGTCTATTGAGTTTAATTTGGAAAAGATAGATCAATGGTGTAATGATAATAAGCTAAATATCAATCTTGATAAAACTAGTATTTTACACTTGCACAATAAAGACAAAATTTCAATTAATTTTAGAGACAATATTATTGTGCCCGTAGAAGAAATTAAAATTCTTGGAATTACGATTGCGAATCATAGATGGAAAAACAAATTGAATTTTGGCCCTCACCTTAACATTATACTAAACAAAACCCAAAGATTGAAAAACCTTCTTTTTTCAATATGTGGAAAATCTTGGGGTCTTAGCACCCAAAAAAGGCTTACACTTTATAAATCTATAATAAGACCAACGTTAACTTACGGAACAGAAATATGGTTTGAATTTATTAGCAAAAAATATATGTACAAACTGAACTCAATGCAATATCAAATTCTGCTATGGTGTACCCAAACATATAAAACAACCAGTTATAACTGTGTTCACACCTTAGCCAATATTCCTTTGATCACTGATTATATGGAATCTAGAATTATAGGTTATATGAGTTGAATAATTTATCAACAGAAGATAAACAATTTTATGATTTGTATATTCCAGGTATACTCAAAGATTTCATTATATCAAGGATTAATTTACTGAAAAAGAATACTAATCAAACATTTCAAAGTTTCTTTCCTTATGATATTCCGAAATATTTTCAACCAAACTATTATAATTCACAATTTATCACAGATCATGGAAATTTCAGGTTTTTTCTTAAGAAAATTCAGGCTGTGCGAGATTCGACATGTTTCTGTGGATTGGGGGAACAAACTTCAATACATCTCTTGCTAGAATGCCCTGTCTTTCAAGATTACAGAGTTATCAACGATTTAATAGCTTTAGGCCCTAGTGATATAATTTCAAGTAAGGATACATATATAAAATTTAATTTCCTTTGTAAATATATTTTGGATTTCATTAAGAAAAATGGTCTTTGATGTAACGATCTCAAGGAAATATTGAACATATCTTGTGGTTGTAAACAATATATAGGTGTATGCGTGTATGTGTGTATATATGTATATATTTTTAAATTTAATGATGTAACTGTAAATAAAATTCAAAGAATATCTCTATATGTAAATAATATTTATGAATCTTTCTAAGTTACTTTCTGTGTATCTTTCCATGTTGAATATTTTCTTTGTAATATTTGTATGTACATTTAGCGCAAGTGTCCCTAGGGGGACATAGCGTTTTGTATTGAAATAAATAAATCAAACAATTTCTATTAGATTCATAATTAAAATATTTAATGCTAAACAATCTAGAATAATCAAGTTTTAACTGTTTAAGCCATTCTATTTCTAACAAAATCACCTGGAATTTTCATTTATAAACTACTAGCGAACCCGGCCACGCGTTGCTGTGGCTAAGTTGTAATATGTTAAATTAATATTATACTAAACTATTCAGTACAGTAAAGTTAATATTCACTTATAAATGTAAAATGTGCTCTAAATAGTATTACATAGAGCCTTCATAACAAACATATTCAAAATAAACCAATTAAAATATAATAATGCTGTAAAAAAAGACTTTGCTACAATAATATAAAAGAAATGAAAATAAAAAAAGACACCCACGCTGAGCCTCGAACCTAGGTTTGTTATAAATATTATTTAAAAATTGTTTATGTTAATTTTTATTTTAAAAAGCCTACATTTTAAATAAAATAATATTTTTAATAATTTGCTACAATAATATAAAAGAAATGAAAAAAAAAACACCCACGCTGAGCCTCGAACCTAGATTGTGGGGGTACGAAGCTGTGTACCTAACCTATAGGCTAAGCTTGACGTTACAAATACGCTCATGCGAGGCTATTTCAGGCCATACGCCTGCCGCGTGGGGGCGCTGATTGCGAGTGAATTTACGCTTTATTGTAAATAAAAATGCAACGAAAGGTTATTTCTAAAGAGTAATTAGCCAGAAACCATCCCGGTAGTATACTAAACAACTTCCCAAAGTTTCATCACGATCGGTTGAGCGATGTAGAAGATTATCACTTACGAATGGACCAACAAACATTCATTTTTATATATATAGATTAATCGTAAATATTGGTTGGCTTCTTTTACAAAAACATTTCTTTGCCCTATAATCTCTATTGATTTACCACAAAAGGATTTTAATCTTAAATTTGTTGGAAATAATTTTTTATCTTGCCAATAAATCTTATAAATATCTTTAGGTATTAACGTAACTGGACTTCCTGTATCTATTGTAAAGCACAAAGAATATTCATCTACTCTTAAATTTATTGTGGCATCAGTTTCGCCCTGTACAGAATATATAGAGTCCTCTTGTACAAATTTACACCCCCATATTTTTTTACTAGCTTTGCAGACCCTACTTAAATGACCCAGTTTTTTACATTTTAAAACAAGTCTTTGTTCTATGAGGGCAAACAGAGGCCACATGTGAATGTCTTTCACCACATCTCTAACACATTATTTCTCCCCTTTGCCTGAAAGGCCTATGCTGCACCATACTATTATTGTACTCACCTTTTTATCTTTTCCATTCACAGGGGATATCTTGGCCACTGATTTATCTTGTAATTCTCTTGTATTTATCTCCGACAGTTCGAACGAGATCGCCACTGCAAAACCTTATCCAGGGTGATATCGTCGTTTTCTTGTAGTAGCTTCTTTTGCAGGCTTTCCAAATTGAATTCAGCCACAAAACGGTCTCGCATTATGGTTCCCAGCATATCGCCGAAATTAAAATGTATTGCTAAATGTTTTAATTCTCTAAGATATTCCAAAATTGATTCTACTTCCTGTTGAATTCTCTTTAAAAATCTGCATCGTTGTGGTATCACTTTCTTCTTCAGATCCAAATGCAGCTTAATTCTTTTAATGATAGTATCATAGGGTTGATCTTTCATTAATCCAGGAAGAAAATGTCGTTTCCCAGCTTCAAAGTTTCAGAATCTGGTAGGGAGGTAAATATCAGCACTTCAATCTCCTCCTTCAGATGCCAAAAATAAAGCCTCAAATTTTTGTACAAAAAGATCGAAGTGTCCTCCACTGGGCTATAGCATCTAAAAGGTACTATTAACTTTGAACTTGTCATGCTGATCTTTTCTACTCCTTTGTTTTCTTGATCCAGATAGTTTAAAAGATGTAGTTGTTATACTTGCATAGACGCCGTTTTCCTCAGCTTTTTACTGGCTCTGTAGATCGCGCATCCTCGTCGCCACTTTTGTTGTGTCGTAATTAGATGTATAAGAGCTCAAACTTGACCATGGCCAACAACAAATGTCCAATTTGTATATACATATATTTTCACATAATGAGGCTTTAAATAATACAAAAATAATATTCTTCTATTTACATAAACAACAGTTAACATATATCGAGAAGATTAGAGGACTGAGCACAGATCCCTGAGGTACACCAGCCAATGTTCTTCGGTCCTTGGAAAATGTTCCATTGACCCGAACCTTTATCCTTCTTCCCCTTAAGAAGTCTGCAATCCAGATTAAGGTTTTTACTCTTACTCCGATGTTGTGCAGCCTTTCAAATAATTTCTACACTCGATCAAAAGCTGAGGTCATATCCAGGAATACGGCCGTTGTCTTCTTTGGCGGTTTTTCCTAGAAATCTATTATTGATTGACAGAAATAAAACAGTTTATCAGTTGTACAGTGTCTGGATCTTTAGGCAGTCTGGTAGAAGTTTATTTTATTATTGTTAGTGAGCCAGACTATGAGCCTCGAGTGGATAATTCATTCTGTTATTTTACAAAGTATGCTGGTAAGAGCAATTGGCCGATAGTTCTTGCATTCCTTGGCATCTTTGTTTGGTTTCAGTATTGGCACTATAATTGATATCTTCCAATTATTTGGTAGTTTACCAGTTTGCCATGAAATCTTCAGTATTCGTAGGAGTTGATTTTTAGCTTCGTCTCTAAAGTGTTTAATCATTTGACCAAAGATTAGATCATCTCCAGGTGACATCTTGGATTTAACTTTCCTATTGAAGAATTTACCTCATTCAGTGTGAAGTCTCTCGAGTAAATATCTTGTTGATGGTAATTTCTTGCTTGTTTAACTAACCTGTTTGCATTATTTTTTAGAGTCCTGCCTTCATTCGTATAGCTGAGTCTGGAAGTGCTTGAAAGATATTCAGCAATTATTTCAACCATCTGTTTGTTCGTTCTCGCTATTCATATCGGTTAGAGTATTGGAGGATTAGTGTTGGTTTTGATTGTTTTATAACACTAATTATATTCCAGTGATGGCTTTCCTTTTTTGGATCCATTTTTTTCGCAGAATTCTGCCCATTTTTCACTTGTTTGAATATCCAAATTTCTTGTTCTATTTTGTGACTAATTTCAATGAGTTCCTTTATGATTTCTTCTGTTTTATTTGTTTTAAGAAGTTCATTGATATTGTCTCTCTCTGCAATCATTGCCTCGATATTGTGGTCCTTCCAGTAAAGTATTCAAAGGTCTTTACGTCTACCTCTAGGTATCGATGCTTTTTCAGCTTTGGATATGTTCGAAGAGAATTTTTCCAATTTTTTGTCAATAGTTCTGTTATTTAATTCTTCGTTGCAAAGTTCTTCAAGCTTTTCTGTGAATTTTTTTCCAGTGTTCTTTTATTCTGTTGGAAATTCTCAATTTTGAATTTTAGGGTTGTTAAAATTGGTCTGTGGTCACTGATTGCACTTTTCAGAATTTTCCATTGTGTTGTGGGTGTGATGTTGTAATTCATCGCTGTGATGTCGATTGCGGATTCTGTGCCTGTGGACTTGGATAGATAGGTGTTCGTTTCGGTATTTAACGGTGTACGGTCGAGGTCGGCTAGCATGTCCTCAACCTGCTTACCTTTGTTATCCTGGACAGGTGATCCCCAAATTGGTCTTTCGGCGTTAAAATCCCCAAGTATGATTGCAATATCCGAAGATGATTCACTTAATGTCTCTATCAGGCCTGTATTGATGCTAGTATTATCGTGGTGATATACATTTATGATTGGAATTGTTTTATCTGTAAGATAGATTTCTATTGCCTGAGCTTCTGTCGTGCATTCTCTAGGCTTACTCTGATTATAGGCGATTTCCTTAAATATGATTTCTAGAGTTTTAATCAAAACGGCAAGTCCTCCTCCGAATTTTCCCGGTCTGTCCTTTCGTAGTGTTGTATAATCTTTGATGTTGAATTCAATTTTGTCTCGTGAGGACAGGTAATATGTACATTGTTGTCACAGAGAAGACAAGTCAACTCTTAATTTTCCTCTGGGTACCATTTATATTGAGTTGTAGTAGATTGAATTGTGTCCTCGTAGTAGATTTCTCATCATGAGCTCGAGCTGCAGCTCCTGACGCGGCGGTTACCCCGGACGCGGTAGCATTACTGGAGATATCAGTTTTGCTCTTCATTTGAAAATGGGTGCCGTTGCAACGTTAGTCATCTTGGAAACGAACTAGAATTTGGTCAAATATTCTAAGGGTCCAGGGGGACCGCAAGGAGGTGTGATCGGACTTCTCCCCTTCCCCCTGGAATGCCGTCACTACGGGATAAAGCACTCTTGGTGAATTTTTTAAATTGTGATTCAGAATCTGCCACTGAAGCTTTACGAGCGTTTCGTTCCTTTAAAGATATTCGAAGCGGTAAAGGACCAATGAGTTGCTACTCTCTAAAGCGATTGATTAAAAGTTTTGAGGAAACTGGATCTCTGGAAGCAAAACCTCGGAGTGGAAGACCATCGGCATGCAAGTCAGTGGGTGTTACGGTTTTGCAGAATGCTGAAGCTATTGAAACGTTATCCACGTATGGATAAGTAAGTGCTAGACAAGTTTCTCGACAAACGGGGATTTTGTATGGAACAGTTTGGAGAGAACACACATTTAGAATTTTCTATAAAAATACCCAAACAAAATTCAAAGTTTTCACGAGTTGAAAGTCAGCGATTTTGAGAAGCGTCAAGAATTCGCTGCATGGGTTTTCCGGCAAATTGATATTGATGAAAACTGGCTGTCAAATGTTCTAAGAACAGATGATGCTCTCTTTTATCTAAAGGGAGAATTTAACATTCAAAACTGCCTCATTTTGGCAACAGAAAACCCTAGGATATTTACAGAAATACCACTTCATCAGCCCAGAGTTACAGTATTGTGTGGGTTCACTTCTTCTTTTATTATTGGGCCATTTTTCTTTGAAAAAATCAATGGAAGAACTTTTAAAACCGTTTTTGTAACTGGGGAACGTTATGTTCAACTTTGAGAGAAAAGTTTATTCCCATATTGCAGGACAGACAAGCACTAAGCGAAATAACATTCATGCAAGATGGAGGACATCCTCATATCTCCCGCGGTGCCAAACAATTGCTGAAGGATACGTTCTTTGAAATTCGTTGATAAGTCACCACTTTATATACCAGTGGCCTCCAATATCACCAGATTTGACGCCTTACAATTTCGGTTATGGGGGTACATTCAGTCGCGTTTTTATCGATGCCGGCCTTACAAATTGGCAATGTTGAAGGCTTCTATCAGATGGCACGTTTTATAAATTTCAACTATTTAATTGTGACCATTCTGTCATCTATCGTCTGCAGGCGGTGTTTGAGAATGAAGGGCGCCACATTGAGCAAGGATTGTGACCTAATACAAGAGAGAAGGCAGTTACCTCATGTGTTATATTTTGCAGCTCTTTGTTTTGGGTTATGGGAATAATAAATGCTGTCCTCACACTTGACTCTTTTTTTTTCTGTAAACAGTAATTTTTTTGTTTGTCATTTGCCCACATCTTATATTATGTCGTGCAGGCCAAAGTGTTATAACTTCTCGAATAACACTGGTATACGCAATTTTACCCCTTATGTTTAGTTTATCGCTTTTCGCTCATTAGAAGAAATAGCATAAGGAATATTCTCTGTATCCCACCCCCCCCCCCCCCCCAACTTTAGAAATTTTGCGCAAAAAAATAATACAAAATGATTTTACTACCACGTTTTTCAACGCAAAAGGTCGATTCAAAAACGATCTTTTAGGGGCTACATTTTCAAAATTATGTACAGTATAATAAACAATGATAACATTTGACAAACCCATAGGATATTTGGAATAAAGTACGACAAATAAATTTTGTCACCCCCCTATATATTTCATTTTGGATCATGACAAATATCCAGTTAAATAGTCAAGTGTCGCCAATTAGTCAAGAAACTATACATTCCTTATAGCAAGAAATCCTATTAGTAGTGCCATTATAATTTTTGGTACTATATTAAAATTTCACAAATCGTGTATTGATATAAGTAGTTATTTTCAAACATTCAATCCATTTCACAAAACTCCATCTAAAATATAAATATTTTTTGCTACATGTTTTAATTTGCATATACCTATTTTAAATATCTCAGATTGTATTTAAAAATCGTCAACCAATTCTTCTAACCTTTGGCGAAATGGTGTTTTATTAATTTATCATTTGATATTATTAGGGTTCTTTCCTGGTATTCAAAAAGGAAAAATACGTGTCGTTCAGTTATATTTTTCAATTTATCAAACAATTTGACCGCTGAATTTCTGATTCTGGAAGAGCGCCATCTAGTGAATAAAGTTGTAAATAAAATCAATTTCGAATTTTTCATTATTTGCCATAAAAAATCCCATTGCATCCTGAACACAATGGTGTTTACCGCATTGCTCTAGCGCAAATATTCGCGGAGTTATTAATTTTTAAAGTTGTGCGGGACTTTTGGATCACCCTGTATATAAAGGCTATTGACAAATTAAAACAAAGTGTCCATGGCTGTCAGGAATCGAGGGATTTAACCACTCGTCCACCGACTTCTTGGATTTATTATTTATTTAAAAAAAAACGAATAAATTTGATATTATATTTGGGGGGTTTCCACAAAGATTTGTAAATTTTTACACCATTATATTTTGATTCCTCTACAACGTCCTCTTTACTGTGTCAAATCTACTTTTTATTTTAATAAAATAGTTGAGAAAAAAATAGAAAACATTTTTTGGAGCTAAGTCTGGAGAATATGACGTTTGCTGAAAAGGTATTTGGATACCGTTTGTAGCCAAAGTCAGCACAGATGTAACGGTGTGAGGCCGAGTCTTGTCAAGAAGAATAAACTAGTTTTTGATACTCTACGTTTCTTTTCTTTTTACTCCAACCTATTCAAGTATGTAGTATGCTTAAATAGACTTCCCTATTTTTATTTTTTGACCTTCTTAAAGGTATTTGTAGTGTACAATACCATTGTTGTCTAAAGATGTAAAACAAATAAGACTTAGTTGACTTGCAAAGTCGAGTTTTCTTCATTCTTAGCTCATCTTTTCCTTTCTACTGTGCGGATTGATACTTCAGGTCATACATTAAACCCAGTTATGGCTTTTATTCCCAACTAGCGGACGTACCCGGCTTCGCCCGAGGTTTTACCCGAGTAAAGGTTTGTCTAACGAACATTTGTTAAAACAATTCTCTATAAACTTATAAAAAAAAGATATATTTTGATAATTTGAAACTCGTAAATTTGAATCTCTCGATAAAGTGAACATTTTTTCCCGGTCCCTGTGTGCCGTGTCATCCTGAATTTTGTCTTTCATAATTTTCTACATTACAAAATCATCGTTTTATCTAGTGAACATATTTTCCCGGTCCCTTGAAAAATACTCGATAAGTTGAATAAAATCATGGTCGTTTATGGAAGATGGACGTAGTTCCCGGAGGTCACCCGCCCCCCGCGCGACAGGACCTCTTGATCCCTCTGATTGGCCGGCGGCCGGACTGGGGGGGGGGGGGGGGCTCTTGATCCCTCTGATTGGTCTGTGGGAACTTGGACTGACCGGCCGGACGGGGGGGGAGGCAGACCTAAGCCTATCTCCGTCGCAAGGTGGCGCTTCTTGCGAGTTAAAGCTACAAACCTGCAAATAACTCTAAGGATATTAAAGATATTCAAGAAATTATTTTTCGTAAACCTTTCCGGGGATATGCCTAATAATATCCCAAATTTTCACTGCGATTGGATGTATGGTTTTTGAATCCATAGAGGACACACACACAGACATTCAATTTTATATATATAGATTAGTAACTTTTTTTACCATTTCAAGACTTTTCACATAAATATGAATACCGGCTAGGCAGCCTCTATCTTCAGGTTTCAAGCCTGTTTTGAGGTTTGACTTTATAAAACGCACATTTAAAAATATATATATTTAAACGCTTTTATATTATAATACCTAAATAATAACGAGGATATATATAGGGCGACAAAGCTTATCATTAAATATGATTATTTTATCATTATAATATAAATAGGCGAAGAATTTATAGTGATGCAATTTATCTTTCTCATTAGTGTGTGTTTTTACCTCTTTACATGTACATAACGCAAAGTCAACCTATTGCAACCCATTCTTTTTAATATAACACTAGCCGAATGACCCGGGCAACGCCCGGGTTTTACCCGATTAAATGTTTTTATTCAAATACTAGTCGTTACAATTATAAATTGGCGCCGTGGATGTCACTCTTGTGAAACGTCCCGCTCCGAATTTGTGTCTGAGAAGCAATATTTTTATTGAGAGATGATCTGGCTTCGTGTCTTCTGCTCGAATGATTTTTTTTTTCTGTTAGAATTTCGTTCCTGAATACTAAAAATGACCTGGCTTCACCCGTGGTCTCTGCTCTTTGGAATTTTTCCCGATATAATTTGTATCTGATAATCAAATGATGATACAGCAATATTGTCATCATCGTTTTCTGACTAAAAAAAAAAAAAACAACTATTTTTGCCCAAAACCTGTCAATTTCAATTTTTCTTGGCTAAAAATGCGACAAATATCCCTTCCATATTTTTTCTCTATGTCTTGTTAAAACCCCTTTTTACATGTACATTAGGTCAGCTGATATTACCTTCCATCTTCACCGCTAGAGGCGCTGCTTGCGAGCGAAAGGGCAAATTTGCAACGCAATTTGCAAATAACTCGACGAATATTCGGAATAGAGACCTGAAATTTTCACTATAAGTTTTTTTCAGATTCTACTCTATATACTCTTAAAATTTCAGTCAGATTATTAACGTATTGTGGAGGTGTATAGCCGACATAAGAACAAACACACATACATACATACATACACTGACTTTTATATATATAGGGATTGATATTTTATATTATGGTGAGACGAATAAAAAAAAGTTATGAGTCCGGTTATTTGATAGCCACACCTCGTATATTTAGCGTTTTTTATTTAGATAAAACTATAGCAAGGCTTAGAACTGATATTCATTCTAGGTTAGTTCACTTTTAACGGGCGATTCATATTTATAAAAATAAAGAATCATTCTCTCTATATTTATTTGTTTCTTTTGACCACCAATCTGGATGAAATTATAATAGGTTATAGATTTAGAGGAGGATATGTTTTCGGGGCTGCTAACCAAAGTGGATAAATTTTGAGCAATTGAGATGTGGAAGGAATATTTGACACAGTTTGAAACACATGAAACATAAATTAACTTAATGCAGGACTAATTTACATATTTTTGGATGAGAAAATGATTATAATATTTGCAGAATCAAAGTTGCTGCGCTTTTTATTTCAAGTTTAGAATATTTTTATTAATCCCTATATATATAAAAGTCAGTGTATGTTTGGATGTATGTATGTATGTATGTATGTATGTATGTGGGTATCTAAGTCGGCAATACACGTCCACAATACGTAACTAATCTGACTGAAATTTTAACAGTATATAGAGTAGAATCTGGAAAAACTTATAGTGAAAATTCCAGGTCTCTATCCCGAATATTCTTCGAGTTATTTGCAAATTGCGTTGCAAATTTGCCTTTTCGCTCGCAAGCAGCGCCTCTAGCGGTGAAGATGGGAGTTAGGTAATATCAGCTGACCTAATGTACATGTAAAACGTGTTTTGACAGGACATAGAGAAAAATCTGGAAAAGATATTTATCGGATTTTTAGCCAATAAAAAAATAAAAATGACAGGTTCAGGGCAAAAATAGTTGTTTTTTTATTCGGAAAATGATGATGACAATTTTGCTGTATTATGTTTGATTATCAGATACAAAATTATATCGGGAAAAATTCCAAAAAGCAGACCCCACGGGTGAAACCAGTTCATTTTTTTGTACGCAGGAACAAATTTCTAACAGAAAAACATTCATTCGAGCAGAAAACAAAACCAGATCATCTTTCTATAAAAATATCGCTTCTCAGACACAAAGCTTGGAGCGGGACGTTTCACAAGAGTGACATCCACGGAGCCAATTTATAATTGTAACGAATAGTATTTGAAAATCAAAATAATATGATTTTCAAATATCCTTGTGAAAATTTATATTTTTATTTTTATATTTTAAAAACACAAAGTTTGGAGCGGGACGTTTCACAAAAGTGACATCCACGGTGCCAATTTATAATTGTAACGAATAGTATTTGAATAAAAACATTTAATCGGGTAAAACCCGGGCGTTGCCCGGGTCATTCGGCTAGTTCTATCATAAAGGTGTGTTTTTTACATTTTATGAAACCTTTTTAATTTTATTTTTGTATCTATAAAAATAAGGTCTCGCCTCTCACATCGAAATAGACGTCAAAACTAGGCTCTTGTATATATTAGAACATCAGCCGTTTTATGAACGGGTCTAGGATGATAGCCAATTCTATGCCTTATTCAAATTTACCTTATTAAAGCTGAGAATATATGTTTCATTGATAGATTTGTTTAACTCTAAGGTAAAATAAATGAAAAAGTGATTATCATGATAATCCTTATATATATAAAAATGAAATGCGAAATCGATGTTTGTTATCGCATCACGCAAACTCTACTGACTCAATCATTATGGAATTTCGCATGTAGGTAGCTGAAGATTTCGTTTACCATATAGGCTATTTAAAAAACTAAAAAAGTTAATGTGCTTTAAAAAAAAAAAAACCAAAAAGCGTTAGTTCCAGTCTTTTACCGCTAGGGCGCAGCACTGGTCGCGACGATAAATGAATTTCATTTTTTTAAAGCATCGGTGGTTCAGTGGTAGAATGCTTGCCTGCCACGCGGGCGGCCAGGGTTCGATTCCCGGCCGATGCATTTTTTTTTTAACAATTTTTAAAACTCATTTATATTATATCTTCTATATAAATGGAAATTTCATAAGTGGTGTTCGCTAAAAACTTTCGTTACAATGCATCAATTTCGACCAAATTTTCAGCATTTATGTAAAACGAGATGGAGCAGGTTTTGCTTAACATCAAAATATTTTTCCTAACTTTAAAATACGTAACTTTGCTGTTATCGATAAAATACAAAAAAAAATTCAACAGAGTTAATTTTATTTATATATAAATACAAAAAAAAAATTCAGCAATTCATTCAACTCAATCTAAAAAAATATTCAAAACAAGCAATTTTAAGATAACACCATATGTAAAACAGTCGGCCAAGAAAACAACAACGATATTACATCTTTCTCACATATTCACACACAATCTTGATTAATAATTAAAACTAATCTTTAGCATTGTTTATTATACTTCATAATATATAATATTCGTTAGGCAAACTTTCACTCGGATAAAACCCGGGCGAAGCCGGGTACACATCCGCTAGTTTATATAAATATCTGTAAAGAAAAAAAAAACAATTTTTTTCTTAACAATTTTTTTTTCTTTACAGATCCAGGTACGCCCTTTTATATAATCTTAATTAATGGATCGCCTTTTGACTCAAACTATCATGATAGTGTTTTATATAGTTCTTTTATCTATTCTATCAATTTATATGATAACATCCATCATTTATATTCAAGTCATATAATATTGTTTTTTTATATGCAGTTAAACCTGTCTATAGCACTCCTTCTTGGGACTCACCAAAATAGGGTGCTATGGACAGGTCACTTTTAATGTAAATCGCATCGTACTACGTATTTAAAATCGGACGCTATAGAGAGGGAGGCGCTATTTAGGGGAGGGCGCTATAGACAGGTTTAACTGTATATATATTTAACTATGAAAAAAACAATAGAAAAAATAAAAGATAAGTGGGTCAGGTGTTGATATTAAAAATAAAGAAGGCATCTCCTGACCACGAGCACATGTGCTTTTCAGATGGCAGAGCGCCATCTATTATTATTTATTTAAGTAACCCAGGTTCCTGGAGCGTACAGAAGTCGCCAACTACCCGGGATGTCCTTCTGAACTAAGTCTTCTTGGATTTATATACAATGCCAGTGGAAGTCCAATTAATGAGGTGTCGCCAGGCAGATTTCTTTCTTGGGAGATTTTCTAGGGATGCTGGACATATGCTGGTGATACCTAGGAGAGTGGCTGTCTGGAATCTTTGGTATTGGAAGGTTGGGCAAGTGAAGAGGAGGTGGTCTACGGATTGGTCTTCATCTTGGCAGTGGGGGCAAATTGGGTCTTCTTTCGATACCGTTGCAAGGTCTGCCTGAATGTAACCATGGCCGGTCAAGATTGTTGTGGAGGTAGATCCATGCTTGATGTTTCGAAGCATTTGGAGGAGTAGCTTCGGGGTAGCAGCAAATCTTCGTAGATTTCTGGTGGAGTAATCTTGGATTTAGAGGTCTGTAGCGCCATCTAGTGGAGCAAAATAGTGGCGCTTTGCCATCTAAAAAGCACATGTGCTCGTGGTCAGGAGATGCCATCTTTATTTTTAATATTTAACAATTTCTCAGCATTTTATACTTGCTTACTCGCGATGAGAATTCAATTATTTGGAACATTTTAAAATTAGTTCATATAAAAAAAAAACATAACCCATTTGATTAAATTATGTATAATTACTTATAAAATAATTACTTAATTTGTTTTGTAAATAAAATTGTAGCAAAAAATGATGCTTACCAAAACGGTCTTAAAATTCTCCCCAAGATTCTAAACGAATACATGGAAAGTAGCTTAATAAATAAATATATAGATTTTAGAAAATAAAATTTCTTAGATATTTTTATTTGATTTTTAAGAAATAAAATTGACACCAAAAGTGATTTCTCAAAAATAAATTAACCTGAAACCATTCCCAGAGTCAAAAGGGGTTGCACGGAAAATATTTAATATTTTCCATAGTAGAAAATTTTATATTTTATAATAATAGAGATTTTAATATATACGAATAGAGGTTCTCAAGAGAGACCGTAGCCTAAAACATGGCCAAAATTGTCTCTCCTGGAAGTGGTCTCTTATAAGAGGTTCTGGCTAACACGAAAGAATCTCTGATAAGAGACAGCCTCTTGTAGAGATCGGTTAAGCCACGTTTTTAGGTATTTTCTTAAAAGAAATCCTGCTATATCTACTTTTCTTCACTATTCGGCTCAATGCATGTCATTTGAACCATTGTGTAAATATTTATAAATCCATTCCATTTGTTTAATATTTTATTGGCATAATCGTTTTATTGCAACGCTTTGGATACCTCTTGATATTTCAATTTATAGTCATCTAACTTACCTTCTATGTTATAAAAACACTATTCCACACATTATTTATCATATCGTTTATATCGTGTAGTATTTTCACAAACTTTTCCTTAATAATAAATACATAAACATTGAAGGAACCCATCTTAGTCCTACATCTATGGCCAGCCTCCCAGACTCAACCTCAGCATACAACTTTCTGGTCAACTGGTTCAACTCAGCAATCAAAACAGGACGAGAGTAAAAGTGCTCAACACTAGTCCATACTAGTGAGCGTGACTCCCCGGGTAGTTGGCGCTCTGGGCTCCCTGGGTTATAAATATCCCTCTATATATATAGATGGAAATTTTACCGGGGAGGAAATTGATCTAAAGAGACAAGGTTCGCCTCTCCCGTAAAAATAGACGTCTAAAAAGGCGTCAATAGATGGCGTCTGGTTTTAGACGTCTATTTTGACGGAAGAGGCGACCCTTGTCTCTTTAGATATATATATATATTTATGACAACTGCTTGATAATAAAGATAATTTTTAAAAGTAATTTTGTCGAATTTTTGGAAATAAAATTTCAAAAAAATTCTTACAAAAACAGCTCTAACCAAGGTTCTAAACTTTTATATGGCAAGTGAATATATAGATAAAGATCAAATACAGTGGTCCCTCGACATACGAGCGTCCCAACATACGAGTTTTTCGAGATACGAGCCGACGAGCAAGTGATTTTTTGCTTTGAGTTACGAGCGAAATTCGAGATACGAGTTCGGTTCGGTAGTGTTGAAGATATTAATCGGTGATTTTAAATGGGAATTTTGTATGGGGAAATTTGCTTCGAGATACGAGTAATTCAAGATACGAGCAAGGTTGCGGAACGAATTAAACTCGTATGTCTAGGTACCACTGTATATATTGAACTGGAGAAACCGCTGGGAGGTTTCACCACTAATGAGCCAGGCCCTCCCATTAATTTTTCATTGCAGTGAGGGCAGGTAGAAAATTGTTTAATTTTTAAAATAATAATATAGGTCTATAATAGTTTTGAATTCTCATAACAGATGGGGGCGCGCGCTAATGTATCAAATATAGATTTAAAAATTGATATTCAACTATAAAAACAGAGCGCTATGTCCCGCTAAGAACACTGGCGCTTAATAGAAGAAAATCAAGAGAAAGAAAAAAAAAACAAACTTCCAAACAAATATACATAAGGGAAATTTAAAAATATTTTTTTTGAAATCAGTTTCTAACAAGCATATAAATTGATATTGCTTTTATAATAAAATTTCTATTTGATATATTTTAGAAATAAAATGGCAGAGCGCCATCTAGTGGAACAAAAATCAATTAAACGTTGATTTAACTTGTTCCAAAGATATTTGGCCAAACAATTTCTTTATAAATCAAGAAAGTCAACCACGACGCGTTTTGGGTTGGCCAAATATCTTTAGAACAACCTAAATCAACGTTTAGTTGATTTTTTTTCCACTAGATGGCGCTCTGCCATTTAAAATGGTCATGTGAGCGGTCAGGAAATGGTAATTTTGTTTTAATATCAAAACCTGCCTTTTTTATTTTTAACATATATTTATATTTTAAATAAATATATACATGTATAAAACAGATTCGCGATAAATAATGAACATTATCTGAAATATCGTTAACACCTAGTTTTCATACAGTCTTACTCTTTAATATATAAAAATACAATTAATTAAATAACAAAATATATTAGAAACTTAGAGACGGTTTTATAAATCGAATATGGAAAATCATAGTAATCAGATTGTAACTAATAAGGAAGTAGAGAGAGATTATTACGACAACATCAACGTTTTTTGGTCCTTGAAATCTCTAAAACAATTTTTTAACTTGGCAGTTGATGATTCAGAGGAAGCTTATGTCATTGACTTTAAAAAATTAGAATATTTTTTAAATGTGGTAGAATGCCATCATGATCAATATTTTATAGGAGGTTTTGGATATTTACAATATGATTTACACAGCATTTCATTGAAAGGCAAATCTAATTGTGGTTTGTGCGCTATAGTGCTTGCCTTTAGTATAATATGTCGAGTAGTAGTGGATTTTCCATATATCTATTTGTTGGAAGATAATTCCATATTTTGGTTAATAAAACATTTTAGCAGCTTCAGCGAATGCGTATTCTCGAGGTTGGTGAATAAACTTCGAGACATTCTGACCGAGGCTATTCGACTAAGAACAAAAGGCTTCCGCGGAATAGCACGACTGTTTGAACTTTTATATTATGCCAATATTTATGGAGGTGAATGTGATACCTCAGTTTACGATAATCGGAGGACGATGTTTGATTATATCAAATCTATATCCAGAAAACCAAAGATTTCTTTGAGTGAATTTGAAATTAGCAAGCAGTTACCATTTGATATTAGGGAAGAATTCGAAATATTTTGCCGATATTCGAATTCAAGTATAATAAGATATCCTTTTTTATTTCCCCTAACACAAAGGCTGAATTTCTTCAAAGAAAGTTCTCGATATTCTCAAAGAGTTCTGACTGGAAACGATTATGCATTGCATTTTCCCATTCGAAGAGACAATCTCATAGAAGATGGCTTCAGAATGATTTCTCAATATTGCAGCCACGTGGCCCCCATTGATAATCCTCATGTCTATCTGACATTTGAAGATGAGTTAGCCCAAGACATGGGTGGCGTTTCCAAAGAATTTTTTAATCAAATCTTAAAACGCTTGTTAAATAACGATTTCAAACTTTTTATCGGCAAAGAAAGTGGACATTACTGGTTCAAAATCAATACTGATAAGAATCCTGAAATATATAACAGACTTATGTTGTTTGGGGCACTTCTTGGTTTAGCTATTGAAAGTAGAATTTTTGTTGATTTGAGATTTCCTCAGGTCCTTTACCGGAAGCTGATGCATTATCCAGAGACAATAGAAGATTTGGGCGAGTTTGACCCTGAACTGGCCAGAAGCTTGAACGCCCTTCTAAACTATGAGGAAGATGACCTTGAAGAGGTATTCAGGTGTAATTTTGCTGCTTCTATTGATAATGGGGATGGAAATTCTATAACCAAGCTACTCGTGGAAAATGGGGACAACATTGCCGTGAATCAAAATAACAAAAAAGAATTTGTTCAACAGTATGTAGACATGATACTTAATAAGAGCATTGAAATGGAATTCGAATTTTTTGAAACAGGTTTCGCTAGAACTTCTGATTTTCACCATGTTGGATATTTTTTCCAGCCGAAGGAATTCTCTAAAGTGATGTGTGGTGAAGAGCAGCTAGATGTCGAGATGCTGAAGTCGAGAGTGTCGTACTCGAATGTTGACTTTCCGGACCGCCAGACAGTGGAGTATTTCTGGGAAGTTGTGGAGGAGATGGAGCAGTCCCAACTTAAAGCCCTGCTGGTCTTCATCACAGCTACTGACAGAATGCCTCTAGAAGGAAATCAGGTCTTCACTATCCAACGTGGTGGCCCAGACTCAGAGCTCCTCCCTAGCTCCAGTACTTGCTTCAACATCCTCTTTCTCCCTCATTACAGATCCAAGTCTAAGCTCAAAGAGAAGCTTTTTTTGGCGATCTCTAACAACGAAGGATTCGGCCTGGTGTAGAAAGTGATTCTCTCTTGTATAAATATCATTTTCAAAGAACCAAGAATACACTCCATCTCTCTTTATAAATATTATTTTAAAAGAAACACACAAAAATTCTCTCTATTTAACCAAAAATATGCTCTCAATCTCTTGTAAATAATGTTACAATAATAAACGCACTTTCATATGTTTAATATAGCTGTCAAATATCTTTTAGAAATTTTTTCTTAAATTTTTATAAAATATCCAATACAAATATATGTTTTATCTGGAAACCTTTTTTCCTATATTTTAAGAAAAAAATAAAGTTTTCATTTATATATACGAAGATGTGGTGAAGTCCTGTTGACTAAAACTGTGGTGTGTTCCCTGTCGACTCTCGCTATACTGTGTTAACCGAGAGGAACAGTCAGGACGAGTAGTTTTCCAGTACCTCTCTGCACCTTGTAAGACCTTTAAAAGTTCTCACAGAGTACAGGCAGTCGTGGTCGAGGCAGAGTGGAAAGCTTGGGAATGTCCACACAAAAAACGAAGACACAGTTGCACTAAGAAAGTTCCGTGAACAGATAAAAGTTGAGCTAGGAGCGAAAGGTGGAGATAGAAGAGTTCTTAATGGTCTACATGGTGGACCTGGGGTACAACCGACGAGGGCTCACGCAGATGGTGAAGTGACTGTATTTATAGGTTAAGACGGGGGCTTTATATATATCTTTCCCGAGCAAGGGGGTATTGCATTGCACCAGATGTGAAGAGCGTGGATCGTCTGGCGAAAATTCTAAACTGGCGCCGTCCTGACAGTTTCCAATCTATCTTTAGATGTTTTTTGTGACTTCCATCTATCTCGAATTTAGACGTTTTTGACTTCTATCTCTTTAGCTCAACTCTTAATCTATTACAGAGTTTTATTTATTTATCCTCAGTTTGTACAAAGTACATTACATATGATGATGTAATGACACATGTCAATCGTGCGTATAATCATTTACAGATGTGTTTCTATTATACAACATGAAAATCTTGTTATAAGTTATATACAATATGGGGTTGTTGGTTTAAATTACCATATAAATATATTGAACTTTCAAATAAAATGCATATTTATATGCATGTATTTAAGAAATATTTATCATTTAATAATCTCTCTAATTACACTGTGTAACACGATTATTTGCTACATGTTTTAATTTGCATATACCTATTTTACATATCTCAGATTGTATTTAAAAATCGTCAACCAATTATTCTAACCTTTGGCGAAATGGTGTTTTATTAATTTATCATTCGATATTATTAGGGTTCTCTCCTGGTATTCAAAAAGGAAAAATACGTGTCGTTCAGTTATATTTTTCAATTTATCAAACAATTTGACCGCTGAATCTCTGATTCTGGTAGAGCGCCATCTAGCGAATAAAGTTGTAACTAAAATTAATTTCGAATTTTTCATTATTTGCCATAAAAAATCCCATTGCATCCTGAACACAATGGTGTTTACCGCATTGCTCTAGCACAAATATTCGCGGAGTTATTAATTTTTAAAGTTTTACGGGACTTTTGGATCACCCTGTATATGAAGGTTATTGACATATTAAAACAAAGTGTCCATGGCTGTCAGGAATCGAGGGATTTAACCACTCGTCCACCGACTTCTTGGATTTATTATTTATTTAAAAAAAACGAATAAATTTGATATTATATTTGGGGGGTTTCCACAAAGATTTGTAAATTTTTACACCATTATATTTTGATTCCTCTACAACGTCCTCTTTACTGTGTCAAATCTACTTTTTATTTTAAGAAAATAGTTGAGAAAAAAATAGAAAACATTTTTTGGAGCTAAGTCTGGAGAATATGACGTTTGCTGAAAAGGTATTTGGATACCGTTTGTAGCCAAAGTCAGCACAGATGTAACGGTGTGAGGCCGAGTCTTGTCAAGAAGAATGAACTAGTTTTTGATACTCTACGTTTCTTTTCTTTTTACTCCAACCTATTCAAGTATGTAGTATGCTTAAATAGACTTCCCTATTTTTATTGTTTGACCTTCTTAAAGGTATTTGTAGTGTACAATACCATTGTTGTCTAAAGATGTAAAACAAATAAGACTTAGTTGACTTGCAAAGTCGAGTTTTCTTCATTCTTAGCTCATCTTTTCCTTTCTACTGTGCGGATTGATACTTCAGGTCATACATTAAACCCATATGATTTTCAAATATCCTTGTGAAAATTTATATTTTTATATTTTAAAAACACAAAGTTTGGAGCGGGACGTTTCACAAAAGTGACATCCACGGTGCCAATTTATAATTGTAACGAATAGTATTTGAATAAAAACATTTAATCGGGTAAAACCCGGGCGTTGCCCGGGTCATTCGGCTAGTTCTATCATAAATGTGTGTTTTTTACATTTTATGAAACCTTTTTAATTTTATTTTTGTATCTATAAAAATAAGGTCTCGCCTCTTACATCGAAATAGACGTCAAAACTAGGCTCCTGTATATATTAGAACATCAGCCGTTTTATGAACGGGTCTAGGATGATAGCCAATTCTATGCCTTATTCAAATTTACCTTATTAAAGCTGAGAATATATGTTTCATTGATAGATTTGTTTAACTCTAAGGTAAAATAAATGAAAAAGTGATTATCATGATAATCCTTATATATATAAAAATGAAATGCGAAATCGATGTTTGTTATCGCATCACGCAAAATCTACTGACTCAATCATTATGGAATTTCGCATGTAGGTAGCTGAAGATTTCGTTTAACATATAGGCTATTTAAAAAACTAAAAAAGTTAATGTGCTTTAAAAAAAAAACCAAAAAGCGTTAAATCCAGTCTTTTACCGCTAGGGCGCAGCACTGGTCGCGACGATAAATGAATTTGATTTTTTTAAAGCATCGGTGGTTCAGTGGTAGAATGCTTGCCTGCCACGCGGGCGGCCAGGGTTCGATTCCCGGCCGATGCATTTTTTTTTTAACAATTTTTAAAACTCATTTATATTATATCTTCTATATAAATGGAAATTTCATAAGTGGTGTTCGCTAAAAACTTTCGTTACAATGCATCAATTTCGACCAAATTTTCAGCATTTATGTAAAACGAGATGGAGCAGGTTTTGCTTAACATCAAAATATTTTTCCTAACTTTAAAATACATAACTTTGCTGTTATCGATAAAATACAAAAAAAAAAATTCAACAGAGTTAATTTTATTTATATATAAATACAAAAAAAAATTCAGCAATTCATTCAACTCAATCTAAAAAAATATTCAAAACAAGCAATTTTAAGATAACACCATATGTAAAACAGTCGGCCAAGAAAACAACAACGATATTACATCTTTCTCACATAATCACACACAATCTTGATTAATAATTAAAACTAATCTTTAGCATTGTTTATTATACTTCATAATATATAATATTCGTTAGGCAAACTTTCACTCGGATAAAACCCGGGCGAAGCCGGGTACACATCCGCTAGTTTATATAAATATCTGTAAAGAAAAAAAAAAACAATTTTTTTCTTAACAATTTTTTTTCTTTACAGATCCAGGTACGCCCTTTTATATAATCTTAATTAATGGATCGCCTTTTGACTCAAACTATCATGATAGTGTTTTATATAGTTCTTTTATCTATTCTATCAATTTATATGATAACATCCATCATTTATATTCAAGTCATATAATATTGTTTTTTTTATATGCAGTTAAACCTGTCTATAGCACTCCTTCTTGGGACTCACCAAAATAGGGTGCTATGGACAGGTCACTTTTAATGTAAATCGCATCGTACTACGTATTTAAAATCGGACGCTATAGAGAGGGAGGCGCTATTTAGGGGAGGGCGCTATAGACAGGTTTAACCGTATATATATTTAACTATGAAAAAAACAATAGAAAAAATAAAAGATAAGTGGGTCAGGTGTTGATATTAAAAATAAAGAAGGCATCTCCTGACCACGAGCACATGTGCTTTTTAGATGGCAGAGCGCCATCTATTATTATTTATTTAAGTAACCCAGGTTCCTGGAGCGTACAGAAGTCGCCAACTACCCGGGATGTCCTTCTGAACTAAGTCTTCTTGGATTTATATACAATGCCAGTGGAAGTCCAATTAATGAGGTGTCGCCAGGCAGATTTCTTTCTTGGGAGATTTTCTAGGGATGTGGACATATGTTGGTGATACCTAGGAGAGTGGCTGTCTGGAATCTTTGGTATTGGAAGGTTGGGCAAGTGAAGAGGAGGTGGTCTACGGATTAGTCTTCATCTTGGCAGTGGGGGCAAATTGGGTCTTCTTTCGATACCGTTGCAAGGTCTGCCTGAATGTAACCATGGCCGGTCAAGATTGTTGTGGAGGTAGATCCATGCTTGATGTTTCGAAGCATTTGGAGGAGTAGCTTCGGGGTAGCAGCAAATCTTCGTAGATTTCTGGTGGAGTAATCTTGGATTTAGAGGTCTGTAGCGCCATCTAGTGGAGCAAAATAGTGGCGCTTTGCCATCTAAAAAGCACATGTGCTCGTGGTCAGGAGATGCCTTCTTTATTTTTAATATTTAACAATTTCTCAGCATTTTATACTTGCTTACTCGCGATGAGAATTCAATTATTTGGAACATTTTAAAATTAGTTCATATTAAAAAAAAACATAACCCATTTGTTTAAATTATGTATAATTACTTATAAAATAATTTCTTAATTTGTTTTGTAAATAAAATTGTAGCAAAAAAATGATGCTTACCAAAACGGTCTTAAAATTCTCCCCAAGATTCTAAACGAATACATGGAAAGTAGCTTTATAAATAAATATATAGATTTTAGAAAATAAAATTTCTTAGATATTTTTATTTGATTTTTAAGAAATAAAATTGACACCAAAAGTGATTTCTCAAAAATAAATTAACCTGAAACCATTCCCAGAGTCAAAAGGGGTTGCACGGAAAATATTTAATATTTTCCATAGTAGAAAATTTTATATTTTATAATAATAGAGATTTTAATATATACGAATAGAGGTTCTCAAGAGAGACCGTAGCCTGAAACATGGCCAAAATTGTCTCTCCTGGAAGTGGTCTCTTATAAGAGGTTCTGTCTAACACGAAAGAATCTCTGATAAGAGACAGCCTCTTGTAGAGATCGGTTAAGCCACGTTTTTAGGTATTTTCTTAAAAGAAATCCTGCTATATCTACTTTTCTTCACTATTCGGCTCAATGCATGTCATTTGAACCATTGTGTAAATATTTATAAATCCATTCTATTTGTTCAATATTTTATTGGCATAATCGTTTTATTGCAACGCTTTGGATACCTCTTGATATTTCAATTTATAGTCATCTAACTTACCTTCTATGTTATAAAAACACTATTCCACACATTATTTATCATATCGTTTATATCGTGTAGTATTTTCACAAACTTTTCCTTAATAATAAATACATAAACATTGAAGGAACCCATCTTAGTCCTACATCTATGGCCAGCCTCCCAGACTCAACCTCAGCATACAACTTTCTGGTCAACTGGTTCAACTCAGCAATCAAAACAGGACGAGAGTAAAAGTGCTCAACACTAGTCCATACTAGTGAGCGTGACTCCCCGGGTAGTTGGCGCTCTGCGCTCCCTGGGTTATAAATACCCCTTTATATATATAGATGGAAATTTTACCGGGGAGGAAATTGATCTAAAGAGACAAGGTTCGCCTCTCCCGTAAAAATAGACGTCTAAAAAGGCGTCAATAGATGGCGTCTGGTTTTAGACGTCTATTTTGACGGAAGAGGCGACCCTTGTCTCTTTAGATATATATATATATTTATGACAACTGCTTGATAATAAAGATAATTTTTAAAAGTAATTTTATCGAATTTTTGGAAATAAAATTTCAAAAAAATTCTTACAAAAACAGCTCTAACCAAGGTTCTAAACTTTTACATGGCAAGTGAATATATA
This sequence comes from Cordylochernes scorpioides, assembly GCA_030710605.1. Lineage (NCBI taxonomy): Eukaryota > Metazoa > Arthropoda > Arachnida > Pseudoscorpiones > Chernetidae > Cordylochernes > Cordylochernes scorpioides. Next base: position 39,448,588 of record CP092863.1, on the reverse strand, counting down.
GATAAAGATCAAATACAGTGGTCCCTCGACATACGAGCGTCCCAACATACGAGTTTTTCGAGATACGAGCCGACGAGCAAGTGATTTTTTGCTTTGAGTTACGAGCGAAATTCGAGATACGAGTTCGGTTCGGTAGTGTTGAAGATATTAATCGGTGATTTTAAATGGGAATTTTGTATGGGGAAATTTGCTTCGAGATACGAGTAATTCAAGATACGAGCAAGGTTGCGGAACGAATTAAACTCGTATGTCTAGGTACCACTGTATATATTAAACTGGAGAAACCGCTGGGAGGGTTCACCACTAATGAGCCAGGCCCTCCCATTAATTTTTCATTGCAGTGAGGGCAGTAGAAAATTGTTTAATTTTTAAAATAATAATATAGGTCTATAATAGTTTCGAATTCTCATAACAGATGGGGGCGCGCGCTAATGTATCAAATATAGATTTAAAAATTGATATTCAACTATAAAAACAGTGCGCTATGTCCCGCTAAGAACACTGGCGCTTAATAGAAGAAAATCAAGAGAAAGAAAAAAAAAAAAAAACTTCCAAACATATATACATAAGGGAAATTTAAAAATATTTTTTGAAATCAGTTTCTAACAAGCATATAAATTGATATTGCTTTTATAATAAAATTTCTATTTGATATATTTTAGAAATAAAATGGCAGAGCGCCATCTAGTGGAACAAAAATCAATTAAACGTTGATTTAACTTGTTCCAAAGATATTTGGCCAAACAATTTCTTTATAAATCAAGAAAGTCAACCACGACGCGTTTTGGGTTGGCCAAATATCTTTAAAACAACCTAAATCAACGTTTAGTTGATTTTTGTTCCACTAGATGGCGCTCTGCCATTTAAAATGGTCATGTGAGCGGTCAGGAAATGGTAATTTTGTTTTAATATCAAAACCTGGCCTTTTTTTATTTTTAACATATATTTATATTTTAAATAAATATATATATGTATAAAACAGATTCGCGATAAATAATGAACATTATCTGAAATATCGTTAACACCTAGTTTTCATACAGTCTTACTCTTTAATATATAAAAATACAATTAATTAAATAACAAAATATATTAGAAACTTAGAGACGGTTTTATAAATCGAATATGGAAAATCATAGTAATCAGATTGTAAATAATAAGGAAGTAGAGAGAGATTATTACGACAACATCAACGTTTTTTGGTCCTTGAAATCTCTAAAACAATTTTTTAACTTGGCAGTTGATGATTCAGAGGAAGCTTATGTCATTGACTTTAAAAAATTAGAATATTTTTTAAATGTGGTAGAATGCCATCATGATCAATATTTTATAGGAGGTTTTGGATATTTACAATATGATTTACACAGCATTTCATTGAAAGGCAAATCTAATTGTGGTTTGTGCGCTATAGTGCTTGCCTTTAGTATAATATGTCGAGTAGTAGTGGATTTTCCATATATCTATTTGTTGGAAGATAATTCCATATTTTGGTTAATAAAACATTTTAGCAGCTTCAGCGAATGCGTATTCTCGAGGTTGGTGAATAAACTTCGAGACATTCTGACCGAGGCTATTCGACTAAGAACAAAAGGCTTCCGCGGAATAGCACGACTGTTTGAACTTTTATATTATGCCAATATTTATGGAGGTGAATGTGATACCTCAGTTTACGATAATCGGAGGACGATGTTTGATTATATCAAATCTATATCCAGAAAACCAAAGATTTCTTTGAGTGAATTTGAAATTAGCAAGAAGTTACCATTTGATATTAGGGAAGAATTCGAAATATTTTGCCGATATTCGAATTCAAGTATAATAAGATATCCTTTTTTATTTCCCCTAACACAAAGGCTGAATTTCTTCAAAGAAAGTTCTCGATATTCTCAAAGAGTTCTGACTGGAAACGATTATGCATTGCATTTTCCCATTCGAAGAGACAATCTCATAGAAGATGGCTTCAGAATGATTTCTCAATATTGCAGCCACGTGGCCCCCATTGATAATCCTCATGTCTATCTGACATTTGAAGATGAGTTAGCCCAAGACATGGGTGGCGTTTCCAAAGAATTTTTTAATCAAATCTTAAAACGCTTGTTAAATAACGATTTCAAACTTTTTATCGGCAAAGAAAGTGGACATTACTGGTTCAAAATCAATACTGATAAGAATCCTGAAATATATAACAGACTTATGTTGTTTGGGGCACTTCTTGGTTTAGCTATTGAAAGTAGAATTTTTGTTGATTTGAGATTTCCTCAGGTCCTTTACCGGAAGCTGATGCATTATCCAGAGACAATAGAAGATTTGGGCGAGTTTGACCCTGAACTGGCCAGAAGCTTGAGCGCCCTTCTAAACTATGAGGAAGATGACCTTGAAGAGGTATTCATGTGTAATTTTGCTGCTTCTATTGATAATGGGGATGGAAATTCTATAACCAAGCTACTCGTGGAAAATGGGGACAACATTGCCGTGAATCAAAATAACAAAAAAGAATTTGTTCAACAGTATGTAGACATGATACTTAATAAGAGCATTGAAATGGAATTCGAATTTTTTGAAACAGGTTTCGCTAGAACTTCTGAGTTTCACCATGTTGGATATTTTTTCCAGCCGAAGGAATTCTCTAAAGTGATGTGTGGTGAAGAGCAGCTAGATGTCGAGATGCTGAAGTCGAGAGTGTCGTACTCGAATGTTGACTTTCCGGACCGCCAGACAGTGGAGTATTTCTGGGAAGTTGTGGAGGAGATGGAGCAGTCCCAACTTAAAGCCCTGCTGGTCTTCATCACAGCTACTGACAGAATGCCTCTTGAAGGAAATCAGGTCTTCACTATCCAACGTGGTGGCCCAGACTCAGAGCTCCTCCCTAGCTCCAGTACTTGCTTCAACATCCTCTTTCTCCCTCATTACAGATCCAAGTCTAAGCTCAAAGAGAAGCTTTTTTTGGCGATCTCTAACAACGAAGAATTCGGCCTGGTGTAGAAAGTGATTCTCTCTTGTATAAATATCATTTTCAAAGAACCAAGAATACACTCCATCTCTCTTTATAAATATTATTTTAAAAGAAACACACAAAAATTCTCTCTATTTAACCAAAAATATGCTCTCAATCTCTTGTAAATAATGTTACAATAATAAACGCACTTTCATATGTTTAATATAGCTGTCAAATATCTTTTAGAAATTTTTTCTTAAATTTTTATAAAATATCCAATACAAATATATGTTTTATCTGGAAACCTTTTTTCCTATATTTTAAGAAAAAAATAAAGTTTTCATTTATATATACGAAGATGTGGTGAAGTCCTGTTGACTAAAACTGTGGTGTGTTCCCTGTCGACTCTCGCTATACTGTGTTAACCGAGAGGAACAGTCAGGACGAGTAGTTTTCCAGTACCTCTCTGCACCTTGTAAGACCTTTAAAAGTTCTCACAGAGTACAGGCAGTCGTGGTCGAGGCAGAGTGGAAAGCTTGGGAATGTCCACACAAAAAACGAAGACACAGTTGCACTAAGAAAGTTCCGTGAACAGATAAAAGTTGAGCTAGGAGCGAAAGGTGGAGATAGAAGAGTTCTTACTGGTCTACATGGTGGACCTGGGGTACAACCGTCGAGGGCTCACGCAGATGGTGAAGTGACTGTATTTATAGGTTAAGACGGGGGCTTTATATATATCTTTCCCGAGCAAGGGGGTATTGCATTGCACCAGATGTGAAGAGCGTGGATCGTCTGGCGAAAATTCTAAACTGGCGCCGTCCTGACAGTTTCCAATCTATCTTTAGATGTTTTTTGTGACTTCCATCTATCTCGAATTTAGACGTTTTTGACTTCTATCTCTTTAGCTCAACTCTTAATCTATTACAGAGTTTTATTTATTTATCCTCAGTTTGTACAAAGTACATTACATATGATGATGTAATGACACATGTCAATCGTGCGTATAATCATTTACAGATGTGTTTCTATTATACAACATGAAAATCTTGTTATAAGTTATATACAATATGGGGTTGTTGGTTTAAATTACCATATAAATATATTGAACTTTCAAATAAAATGCATATTTATATGCATGTATTTAAGAAATATTTATCATTTAATAATCTCTCTAATTACACTGTGTAACACGATTATTTGCTACATGTTTTAATTTGCATATACCTATTTTACATATCTCAGATTGTATTTAAAAATCGTCAACCAATTATTCTAACCTTTGGCGAAATGGTGTTTTATTAATTTATCATTCGATATTATTAGGGTTCTCTCCTGGTATTCAAAAAGGAAAAATACGTGTCGTTCAGTTATATTTTTCAATTTATCAAACAATTTGACCGCTGAATCTCTGATTCTGGTAGAGCGCCATCTAGCGAATAAAGTTGTAACTAAAATCAATTTCGAATTTTTCATTATTTGCCATAAAAATTCCCATTGCATCCTGAACACAATGGTGTTTATCGCATTGCTCTAGCACAAATATTCGCGGAGTTATTAATTTTTAAAGTTTTACGGGACTTTTGGATCACCCTGTATATGAAGGTTATTGACATATTAAAACAAAGTGTCCATGGCTGTCAGGAATCGAGGGATTTAACCACTCGTCCACCGACTTCTTGGATTTATTATTTATTTAAAAAAAACGAATAAATTTGATATTATATTTGGGGGGTTTCCACAAAGATTTGTAAATTTTTACACCATTATATTTTGATTCCTCTACAACGTCCTCTTTACTGTGTCAAATCTACTTTTTATTTTAAGAAAATAGTTGAGAAAAAAATAGAAAACATTTTTTGGAGCTAAGTCTGGAGAATATGACGTTTGCTGAAAAGGTATTTGGATACCGTTTGTAGCCAAAGTCAGCACAGATGTAACGGTGTGAGGCCGAGTCTTGTCAAGAAGAATAAACTAGTTTTTGATACTCTACGTTTCTTTTCTTTTTACTCCAACCTATTCAAGTATGTAGTATGCTTAAATAGACTTCCCTATTTTTATTGTTTGACCTTCTTAAAGGTATTTGTAGTGTACAATACCATTGTTGTCTAAAGATGTAAAACAAATAAGACTTAGTTGACTTGCAAAGTCGAGTTTTCTTCATTCTTAGCTCATCTTTTCCTTTCTACTGTGCGGATTGATACTTCAGGTCATACATTAAACCCATATGATTTTCAAATATCCTTGTGAAAATTTATATTTTTATATTTTAAAAACACAAAGTTTGGAGCGGGACGTTTCACAAAAGTGACATCCACGGTGCCAATTTATAATTGTAACGAATAGTATTTGAATAAAAACATTTAATCGGGTAAAACCCGGGCGTTGCCCGGGTCATTCGGCTAGTTCTATCATAAATGTGTGTTTTTTACATTTTATGAAACCTTTTTAATTTTATTTTTGTATCTATAAAAATAAGGTCTCGCCTCTCACATCGAAATAGACGTCAAAACTAGGCTCCTGTATATATTAGAACATCAGCCGTTTTATGAACGGGTCTAGGATGATAGCCAATTCTATGCCTTATTCAAATTTACCTTATTAAAGCTGAGAATATATGTTTCATTGATAGATTTGTTTAACTCTAAGGTAAAATAAATGAAAAAGTGATTATCATGATAATCCTTATATATATAAAAATGAAATGCGAAATCGATGTTTGTTATCGCATCACGCAAAATCTACTGACTCAATCATTATGGAATTTCGCATGTAGGTAGCTGAAGATTTCGTTTAACATATAGGCTATTTAAAAAACTAAAAAAGTTAATGTGCTTTAAAAAAAAAAAAAAAAAGCGTTAGTTCCAGTCTTTTACCGCTAGGGCGCAGCACTGGTCAGGACGATGAATGAATTTGATTTTTTTAAAGCATCGGTGGTTCAGTGGTAGAATGCTTGCCTGCCACGCGGGCGGCCAGGGTTCGATTCCCGGCCGATGCATTTTTTTTTTTAACAATTTTTAAAACTCATTTATATTATATCTTCTATATAAATGGAAATTTCATAAGTGGTGTTCGCTAAAAACTTTCGTTACAATGCATCAATTTCGACCAAATTTTCAGCATTTATGTAAAACGAGATGGAGCAGGTTTTGCTTAACATCAAAATATTTTTCCTAACTTTAAAATACATAACTTTGCTGTTATCGATAAAATACAAAAAAAAATTCAACAGAGTTAATTTTATTTATATATAAATACAAAAAAAAAAAAATTCAGCAATTCATTCAACTCAATCTAAAAAAATATTCAAAACAAGCAATTTTAAGATAACACCATATGTAAAACAGTCGGCCAAGAAAACAACAACGATATTACATCTTTCTCACATATTCACACACAATCTTGATTAATAATTAAAACTAATCTTTAGCATTGTTTATTATACTTCATAATATATAATATTCGTTAGGCAAACTTTCACTCGGATAAAACCCGGGCGAAGCCGGGTACACATCCGCTAGTTTATATAAATATCTGTAAAGAAAAAAAAAAAACAATTTTTTTCTTAACAATTTTTTTCTTTACAGATCCAGGTACGCCCTTTTATATAATCTTAATTAATGGATCGCCTTTTGACTCAAACTATCATGATAGTGTTTTATATAGTTCTTTTATCTATTCTATCAATTTATATGATAACATCCATCATTTATATTCAAGTCATATAATAGATGACTGTCCGCTGTACAAATTCAATGGAGGAATCTCCAATCTCCACTCAGTCACCCTGGAAGCCCTGAACTGGCTGAAGGCCTTGCCTCTCAGACTTTAATGACCGAGATGTCCTCACTTCTTTTTTCTAGATTTGATTCATTTTGTCTCCTCTTTAATTGTAAAGACGTTGCTGTATCACCTCATAAGCATAAATAAAAGTCATATAATATTGTTTTTTTTTATATGCGGTTAAACCTGTCTATAGCACTCCTTCTTGGGACTCACCAAAATAGGGTGCTATGGACAGGTCACTTTTAATGTAAATCGCATCGTACTACGTATTTAAAATCGGACGCTATAGAGAGGGAGGCGCTATTTAGGGGAGGGCGCTATAGACAGGTTTAACTGTATATATATTTAACTATGAAAAAAACAATAGAAAAAATAAAAGATAAGTGGGTCAGGTGTTGATATTAAAAATAAAGAAGGCATCTCCTGACCACGAGCACATGTGCTTTTCAGATGGCAGAGCGCCATCTATTATTATTTATTTAAGTAACCCAGGTTCCTGGAGCGTACAGAAGTCGCCAACTACCCGGGATGTCCTTCTGAACTAAGTCTTCTTGGATTTATATACAATGCCAGTGGAAGTCCAATTAATGAGGTGTCGCCAGGCAGATTTCTTTCTTGGGAGATTTTCTAGGGATGCTGGACATATGCTGGTGATACCTAGGAGAGTGGCTGTCTGGAATCTTTGGTATTGGAAGGTTGGGCAAGTGAAGAGGAGGTGGTCTACGGATTGGTCTTCATCTTGGCAGTGGGGGCAAATTGGGTCTTCTTTCGATACCGTTGCAAGGTCTGCCTGAATGTAACCATGGCCGGTCAAGATTGTTGTGGAGGTAGATCCATGCTTGATGTTTCGAAGCATTTGGAGGAGTAGCTTCGGGGTAGCAGCAAATCTTCGTAGATTTCTGGTGGAGTAATCTTGGATTTAGAGGTCTGTAGCGCCATCTAGTGGAGCAAAATAGTGGCGCTTTGCCATCTAAAAAGCACATGTGCTCGTGGTCAGGAGATGCCATCTTTATTTTTAATATTTAACAATTTCTCAGCATTTTATACTTGCTTACTCGCGATGAGAATTCAATTATTTGGAACATTTTAAAATTAGTTCATATAAAAAAAAACATAACCCATTTGATTAAATTATGTATAATTACTTATAAAATAATTTCTTAATTTGTTTTGTAAATAAAATTGTAGCAAAAAATGATGCTTACCAAAACTGTCTTAAAATTCTCCCCAAGATTCTAAACGAATACATGGAAAGTAGCTTTATAAATAAATATATAGATTTTAGAAAATAAAATTTCTTAGATATTTTTATTTGATTTTTAAGAAATAAAATTGACACCAAAAGTGATTTCTCAAAAATAAATTAACCTGAAACCATTCCCAGAGTCAAAAGGGGTTGCACGGAAAATATTTAATATTTTCCATAGTAGAAAATTTTATATTTTATAATAATAGAGATTTTAATATATACGAATAGAGGTTCTCAAGAGAGACCGTAGCCTAAAACATGGCCAAAATTGTCTCTCCTGGAAGTGGTCTCTTATAAGAGGTTCTGGCCAACACGAAAGAATCTCTGATAAGAGACAGCCTCTTGTAGAGATCGGTTAAGCCACGTTTTTAGGTATTTTCTTAAAAGAAATCCTGCTATATCTACTTTTCTTCACTATTCGGCTCAATGCATGTCATTTGAACCAATGTGTAAATATTTATAAATCCATTCTAATTGTTTAATATTTTATTGGCATAATCGTTTTATTGCAACGCTTTGGATACCTCTTGATATTTCAATTTATAGTCATCTAACTTACCTTCTATGTTATAAAAACACTATTCCACACATTATTTATCATATCGTTTATATCGTGTAGTATTTTCACAAACTTTTCCTTAATAATAAATACATAAACATTGAAGGAACCCATCTTAGTCCTACATCTATGGCCAGCCTCCCAGACTCAACCTCAGCATACAACTTTCTGGTCAACTGGTTCAACTCAGCAATCAAAACAGGACGAGAGTAAAAGTGCTCAACACTAGTCCATACTAGTGAGCGTGACTCCCCGGGTAGTTGGCGCTCTGCGCTCCCTGGGTTATAAATATCCCTCTATATATATAGATGGAAATTTTACCGGGAAGGAAATTGATCTAAAGTGACATGGGTCGCCTCTCCCGTAAAAATAGACGTCTAAAAAGGCGTCAATAGATGGCGTCTGGTTTTAGACGTCTATTTTGACGGAAGAGGCGACCCTTGTCTCTTTAGATATATATATATATTTATGACAACTGCTTGATAATAAAGATAATTTTTAAAAGTAATTTTGTCGAATTTTTGGAAATAAAATTTCAAAATAATTCTTTCAAAAACAGCTCTAACCAAGGTTCTAAACTTTTACATGGCAAGTGAATATATAGATAAAGATCAAATACAGTGGTCCCTCGACATACGAGCGTCCCAACATACGAGTTTTTCGAGATACGAGCCGACGAGCAAGTGATTTTTTGCTTTGAGTTACGAGCGAAATTCGAGATACGAGTTCGGTTCGGTAGTGTTGAAGATATTAATCGGTGATTTTAAATGGGAATTTTGTATGGGGAAATTTGCTTCGAGATACGAGTAATTCAAGATACGAGCAAGGTTGCGGAACGAATTAAACTCGTATGTCTAGGTACCACTGTATATATTAAACTGGAGAAACCGCTGGGAGGGTTCACCACTAATGAGCCAGGCCCTCCCATTAATTTTTCATTGCAGTGAGGGCAGGTAGAAAATTGTTTAATTTTTAAAATAATAATATAGGTCTATAATAGTTTTGAATTCTCATAACAGATGGGGGCGCGCGCTAATGTATCAAATATAGATTTAAAAATTGATATTCAACTATAAAAACAGAGCGCTATGTCCCGCTAAGAACACTGGCGCTTAATAGAAGAAAATCAAGAGAAAGAAAAAAAAACAAACTTCCAAACAAATATACATAAGGGAAATTTAAAAATATTTTTTTTGAAATCAGTTTCTAACAAGCATATAAATTGATATTGCTTTTATAATAAAATTTCTATTTGATATATTTTAGAAATAAAATGGCAGAGCGCCATCTAGTGGAACAAAAATCAATTAAACGTTGATTTAACTTGTTCCAAAGATATTTGGCCAAACAATTTCTTTATAAATCAAGAAAGTCAACCACGACGCGTTTTGGGTTGGCCAAATATCTTTAGAACAACCTAAATCAACGTTTAGTTGATTTTTGTTCCACTAGATGGCGCTCTGCCATTTAAAATGGTCATGTGAGCGGTCAGGAAATGGTAATTTTGTTTTAATATCAAAACCTGGCCTTTTTTATTTTTAACATATATTTATATTTTAAATAAATATATATATGTATAAAACAGATTCGCGATAAATAATGTACATTATCTGAAATATCGTTAACACCTAGTTTTCATACAGTGTCTTACTCTTTAATATATAAAAATACAATTAATTAAATAACAAAATATATTAGAAACTTAGAGACGGCTTTAAAAATCGAATATGGAAAATCATAGTAATCAGATTGTAACTAATAAGGAAGTAGAGAGAGATTATTACGAAAACATCAACGTTTTTTGGTCCTTGAAATCTCTAGAACAATTTTTTAAATTGGCAGTTGATGATTCAGAGGAAGCTTATGTCATTGACTTTAAAAAATTAGAATATTTTTTAAATGTGGTAGAATGCCATCATGATCAATATTTTATAGGACTTTTTGGATTTTTACAATATGATTTTGACAGCATTTCATTAAAAAGCAAATCTAATTATGGTTTGTGCGCTATAGTGCTTGCCTTTAGTATAATATGTCGAGTAGTAGTGGATTTTCCATATATCTATTTGTTGGAAGATGAATCCTCATTTTGGTTAATAGAACATTTTAGCAGCTTCAGCGAATGCGTATTCTCGAGGTTGGTGAATAAACTTCGAGACATTCTGACCGAGGCTATTCGACTAAGAACAAAAGGCATCTACGGAATAGCACGACTGTTTGAACTTTTATATTATGCCAATATTTATGGAGGTGAATGTGATACCTCAGTTTACGATAATCGGAGGTCGATATTTGATTATATCAAATCTATATCCAGAAAACCAAGGATTTCTTTGAGTGAATTTGAAATATTCGAAATTAGCAAGAAGTTACCATTTGATATTAAGGAAGAAGTCGAAATATTTTGCGGATATTCGGATTCAAGTATAATAAGATTTCCTTTTTTATTTCCCCTAACACAAAGGCTGAATTTCTTCAAAGAAATTTCTCGATATTCTCAGATAGTGAGAGTTCATTCTGGAATTGAATATACAATATACGTAAATTTTCCCATTCGAAGAGACAATCTCATAGAAGATGGCTTTAGAATGATTTCTGAATATTGCAGCCTAGTGGCCCCCTATGTTTTCCATGTCTATCTGACATTTGAAGATGAGTTAGCCCAAGACATGGGTGGCGTTTCCAAAGAATTTTTTAATCAAATCTTAAAACGCTTGTTAAATAACGATTTCAAACTTTTTATCGGCAAAAAAAATGGACAATACTGGTTCAAAATCAATATTGATAAGAATCCTGAAATATATAATAGATTTAGGTTGTTTGGGGCACTTCTTGGTTTGGCTATTGAAAGTAGAATATTTGTTGATTTGAGATTTCCTCAGGTCCTTTACCGGAAGCTGATGCATTATCCAGGGACAATAGAAGATTTGGGCGAGTTTGACCCTGAACTGGCCAGAAGCTTGAACGCCCTTCTAAACTATGAGGAAGATGACCTTGAAGATATATTCATGTGTAATTTTGCTGCTTCTATTGATAATGGGGATGGAAATTCTATAACCAAGCTACTCGTGGAAAATGGGGACAACATTGCCGTGAATCAAAATAACAAAAAAGAATTTGTTCAACAGTATGTAGACATGATACTTAATAAGAGCATTGAAATGGAATTCGAATTTTTTGAAACAGGTTTCGCTACAACTTCTGATTTTCACAATGTTGGATATTTTTTCCAGCCGAAGGAATTCTCTAAAGTGATGTGTGGTGAAGAGCAGCTAGATGTCGAGATGCTGAAGTCGAGAGTGTCGTACTCGAATGTTGACTTTCCGGACCGCCAGACAGTGGAGTATTTCTGGGAAGTTGTGGAGGAGATGGAGCAGTCCCAACTTAAAGCCCTGCTGGTCTTCATCACAGCTACTGACAGAATGCCTCTTGAAGGAAATCAGGTCTTCACTATCCAACGTGGTGGCCCAGACTCAGAGCTCCTTCCTAGCTCCAGTACTTGCTTCAACATCCTCTTTCTCCCTCATTACAGATCCAAGTCTAAGCTCAAAGAGAAGCTTTTTTTGGCGATCTCTAACAACGAAGGATTCGGCCTGGTGTAGAAAGTGATTCTCTCTTGTATAAATATCATTTTCAAAGAACCAAGAATACACTCCATCTCTCTTTATAAATATTATTTTAAAAGAAACACACAAAAATTCTCTCTATTTAACCAAAAATATGCTCTCAATCTCTTGTAAATAATGTTACAATAATAAACGCACTTTCATATGTTTAATATAGCTGTCAAATATCTTTTAGAAATTTTTTCTTAAATTTTTATAAAATATCCAATACAAATATATGTTTTATCTGGAAACCTTTTTTCCTATATTTTAAGAAAAAAATAAAGTTTTCATTTATATATACGAAGATGTGGTGAAGTCCTGTTGACTAAAACTGTGGTGTGTTCCCTGTCGACTCTCGCTATACTGTGTTAACCGAGAGGAACAGTCAGGACGAGTAGTTTTCCAGTACCTCTCTGCACCTTGTAAGACCTTTAAAAGTTCTCACAGAGTACAGGCAGTCGTGGTCGAGGCAGAGTGGAAAGCTTGGGAATGTCCACACAAAAAACGAAGACACAGTTGCACTAAGAAAGTTCCGTGAACAGATCAAAGTTGAGCTAGGAGCGAAAGGTGGAGATAGAAGAGTTCTTACTGGTCTACATGGTGGACCTGGGGTACAACCGACGAGGGCTCACGCAGATGGTGAAGTGACTGTATTTATAGGTTAAGACGGGGGCTTTATATATATCTTTCCCGAGCAAGGGGGTATTGCATTGCACCAGATGTGAAGAGCGTGGATCGTCTGGCGAAAATTCTAAACTGGCGCCGTCCTGACAGTTTCCAATCTATCTTTAGATGTTTTTTGTGACTTCCATCTATCTCGAATTTAGACGTTTTTGACTTCTATCTCTTTAGCTCAACTCTTAATCTATTACAGAGTTTTATTTATTTATCCTCAGTTTGTACAAAGTACATTACATATGATGATGTAATGACACATGTCAATCGTGCGTATAATCATTTACAGATGTGTTTCTATTATACAACATGAAAATCTTGTTATAAGTTATATACAATATGGGGTTGTTGGTTTAAATTACCATATAAATATATTGAACTTTCAAATAAAATGCATATTTATATGCATGTATTTAAGAAATATTTATCATTTAATAATCTCTCTAATTACACTGTGTAACACGATTATTTGCTACATGTTTTAATTTGCATATACCTATTTTACATATCTCAGATTGTATTTAAAAATCGTCAACCAATTATTCTAACCTTTGGCGAAATGGTGTTTTATTAATTTATCATTCGATATTATTAGGGTTCTCTCCTGGTATTCAAAAAGGAAAAATACGTGTCGTTCAGTTATATTTTTCAATTTATCAAACAATTTGACCGCTGAATCTCTGATTCTGGTAGAGCGCCATCTAGCGAATAAAGTTGTAACTAAAATCAATTTCGAATTTTTCATTATTTGCCATAAAAATTCCCATTGCATCCTGAACACAATGGTGTTTATCGCATTGCTCTAGCACAAATATTCGCGGAGTTATTAATTTTTAAAGTTTTACGGGACTTTTGGATCACCCTGTATATGAAGGTTATTGACATATTAAAACAAAGTGTCCATGGCTGTCAGGAATCGAGGGATTTAACCACTCGTCCACCGACTTCTTGGATTTATTATTTATTTAAAAAAAACGAATAAATTTGATATTATATTTGGGGGGTTTCCACAAAGATTTGTAAATTTTTACACCATTATATTTTGATTCCTCTACAACGTCCTCTTTACTGTGTCAAATCTACTTTTTATTTTAAGAAAATAGTTGAGAAAAAAATAGAAAACATTTTTTGGAGCTAAGTCTGGAGAATATGACGTTTGCTGAAAAGGTATTTGGATACCGTTTGTAGCCAAAGTCAGCACAGATGTAACGGTGTGAGGCCGAGTCTTGTCAAGAAGAATAAACTAGTTTTTGATACTCTACGTTTCTTTTCTTTTTACTCCAACCTATTCAAGTATGTAGTATGCTTAAATAGACTTCCCTATTTTTATTGTTTGACCTTCTTAAAGGTATTTGTAGTGTACAATACCATTGTTGTCTAAAGATGTAAAACAAATAAGACTTAGTTGACTTGCAAAGTCGAGTTTTCTTCATTCTTAGCTCATCTTTTCCTTTCTACTGTGCGGATTGATACTTCAGGTCATACATTAAACCCATATGATTTTCAAATATCCTTGTGAAAATTTATATTTTTATATTTTAAAAACACAAAGTTTGGAGCGGGACGTTTCACAAAAGTGACATCCACGGTGCCAATTTATAATTGTAACGAATAGTATTTGAATAAAAACATTTAATCGGGTAAAACCCGGGCGTTGCCCGGGTCATTCGGCTAGTTCTATCATAAATGTGTGTTTTTTACATTTTATGAAACCTTTTTAATTTTATTTTTGTATCTATAAAAATAAGGTCTCGCCTCTCACATCGAAATAGACGTCAAAACTAGGCTCCTGTATATATTAGAACATCAGCCGTTTTATGAACGGGTCTAGGATGATAGCCAATTCTATGCCTTATTCAAATTTACCTTATTAAAGCTGAGAATATATGTTTCATTGATAGATTTGTTTAACTCTAAGGTAAAATAAATGAAAAAGTGATTATCATGATAATCCTTATATATATAAAAATGAAATGCGAAATCGATGTTTGTTATCGCATCACGCAAAATCTACTGACTCAATCATTATGGAATTTCGCATGTAGGTAGCTGAAGATTTCGTTTAACATATAGGCTATTTAAAAAACTAAAAAAGTTAATGTGCTTTAAAAAAAAAAAAAAAAAAAGCGTTAGTTCCAGTCTTTTACCGCTAGGGCGCAGCACTGGTCGCGACGATGAATGAATTTGATTTTTTTAAAGCATCGGTGGTTCAGTGGTAGAATGCTTGCCTGCCACGCGGGCGGCCAGGGTTCGATTCCCGGCCGATGCATTTTTTTTTTTTAACAATTTTTAAAACTCATTTATATTATATCTTCTATATAAATGGAAATTTCATAAGTGGTGTTCGCTAAAAACTTTCGTTACAATGCATCAATTTCGACCAAATTTTCAGCATTTATGTAAAACGAGATGGAGCAGGTTTTGCTTAACATCAAAATATTTTTCCTAACTTTAAAATACATAACTTTGCTGTTATCGATAAAATACAAAAAAAAATTCAACAGAGTTAATTTTATTTATATATAAATACAAAAAAAAAAAATTCAGCAATTCATTCAACTCAATCTAAAAAAATATTCAAAACAAGCAATTTTAAGATAACACCATATGTAAAACAGTCGGCCAAGAAAACAACAACGATATTACATCTTTCTCACATATTCACACACAATCTTGATTAATAATTAAAACTAATCTTTAGCATTGTTTATTATACTTCATAATATATAATATTCGTTAGGCAAACTTTCACTCGGATAAAACCCGGGCGAAGCCGGGTACACATCCGCTAGTTTATATAAATATCTGTAAAGAAAAAAAAAAAACAATTTTTTTCTTAACAATTTTTTTCTTTACAGATCCAGGTACGCCCTTTTATATAATCTTAATTAATGGATCGCCTTTTGACTCAAACTATCATGATAGTGTTTTATATAGTTCTTTTATCTATTCTATCAATTTATATGATAACATCCATCATTTATATTCAAGTCATATAATAGATGACTGTCCGCTGTACAAATTCAATGGAGGAATCTCCAATCTCCACTCAGTCACCCTGGAAGCCCTGAACTGGCTGAAGGCCTTGCCTCTCAGACTTTAATGACCGAGATGTCCTCACTTCTTTTTTCTAGATTTGATTCATTTTGTCTCCTCTTTAATTGTAAAGACGTTGCTGTATCACCTCATAAGCATAAATAAAAGTCATATAATATTGTTTTTTTTATATGCGGTTAAACCTGTCTATAGCACTCCTTCTTGGGACTCACCAAAATAGGGTGCTATGGACAGGTCACTTTTAATGTAAATCGCATCGTACTACGTATTTAAAATCGGACGCTATAGAGAGGGAGGCGCTATTTAGGGGAGGGCGCTATAGACAGGTTTAACTGTATATATATTTAACTATGAAAAAAACAATAGAAAAAATAAAAGATAAGTGGGTCAGGTGTTGATATTAAAAATAAAGAAGGCATCTCCTGACCACGAGCACATGTGCTTTTCAGATGGCAGAGCGCCATCTATTATTATTTATTTAAGTTTCCCAGGTTCCTGGAGCGTACAGAAGTCGCCAACTACCCGGGATGTCCTTCTGAACTAAGTCTTCTTGGATTTATATACAATGCCAGTGGAAGTCCAATTAATGAGGTGTCGCCAGGCAGATTTCTTTCTTGGGAGATTTTCTAGGGATGCTGGACATATGCTGGTGATACCTAGGAGAGTGGCTGTCTGGAATCTTTGGTATTGGAAGGTTGGGCAAGTGAAGAGGAGGTGGTCTACGGATTGGTCTTCATCTTGGCAGTGGGGGCAAATTGGGTCTTCTTTCGATACCGTTGCAAGGTCTGCCTGAATGTAACCATGGCCGGTCAAGATTGTTGTGGAGGTAGATCCATGCTTGATGTTTCGAAGCATTTGGAGGAGTAGCTTCGGGGTAGCAGCAAATCTTCGTAGATTTCTGGTGGAGTAATCTTGGATTTAGAGGTCTGTAGCGCCATCTAGTGGAGCAAAATAGTGGCGCTTTGCCATCTAAAAAGCACATGTGCTCGTGGTCAGGAGATGCCATCTTTATTTTTAATATTTAACAATTTCTCAGCATTTTATACTTGCTTACTCGCGATGAGAATTCAATTATTTGGAACATTTTAAAATTAGTTCATATAAAAAAAAACATAACCCAT
This sequence comes from Cordylochernes scorpioides, assembly GCA_030710605.1. NCBI lineage: Eukaryota > Metazoa > Arthropoda > Arachnida > Pseudoscorpiones > Chernetidae > Cordylochernes > Cordylochernes scorpioides. The sequence continues at coordinate 39,431,604 of CP092863.1, read as the reverse complement.
TTGATTAAATTATGTATAATTACTTATAAAATAATTTCTTAATTTGTTTTGTAAATAAAATTGTAGCAAAAAATGATGCTTACCAAAACTGTCTTAAAATTCTCCCCAAGATTCTAAACGAATACATGGAAAGTAGCTTTATAAATAAATATATAGATTTTAGAAAATAAAATTTCTTAGATATTTTTATTTGATTTTTAAGAAATAAAATTGACACCAAAAGTGATTTCTCAAAAATAAATTAACCTGAAACCATTCCCAGAGTCAAAAGGGGTTGCACGGAAAATATTTAATATTTTCCATAGTAGAAAATTTTATATTTTATAATAATAGAGATTTTAATATATACGAATAGAGGTTCTCAAGAGAGACCGTAGCCTAAAACATGGCCAAAATTGTCTCTCCTGGAAGTGGTCTCTTATAAGAGGTTCTGGCCAACACGAAAGAATCTCTGATAAGAGACAGCCTCTTGTAGAGATCGGTTAAGCCACGTTTTTAGGTATTTTCTTAAAAGAAATCCTGCTATATCTACTTTTCTTCACTATTCGGCTCAATGCATGTCATTTGAACCAATGTGTAAATATTTATAAATCCATTCTAATTGTTTAATATTTTATTGGCATAATCGTTTTATTGCAACGCTTTGGATACCTCTTGATATTTCAATTTATAGTCATCTAACTTACCTTCTATGTTATAAAAACACTATTCCACACATTATTTATCATATCGTTTATATCGTGTAGTATTTTCACAAACTTTTCCTTAATAATAAATACATAAACATTGAAGGAACCCATCTTAGTCCTACATCTATGGCCAGCCTCCCAGACTCAACCTCAGCATACAACTTTCTGGTCAACTGGTTCAACTCAGCAATCAAAACAGGACGAGAGTAAAAGTGCTCAACACTAGTCCATACTAGTGAGCGTGACTCCCCGGGTAGTTGGCGCTCTGCGCTCCCTGGGTTATAAATATCCCTCTATATATATAGATGGAAATTTTACCGGGAAGGAAATTGATCTAAAGTGACATGGGTCGCCTCTCCCGTAAAAATAGACGTCTAAAAAGGCGTCAATAGATGGCGTCTGGTTTTAGACGTCTATTTTGACGGAAGAGGCGACCCTTGTCTCTTTAGATATATATATATATTTATGACAACTGCTTGATAATAAAGATAATTTTTAAAAGTAATTTTGTCGAATTTTTGGAAATAAAATTTCAAAAAATTCTTACAAAAACAGCTCTAACCAAGGTTCTAAACTTTTACATGGCAAGTGAATATATAGATAAAGATCAAATACAGTGGTCCCTCGACATACGAGCGTCCCAACATACGAGTTTTTCGAGATACGAGCCGACGAGCAAGTGATTTTTTGCTTTGAGTTACGAGCGAAATTCGAGATACGAGTTCGGTTCGGTAGTGTTGAAGATATTAATCGGTGATTTTAAATGGGAATTTTGTATGGGGAAATTTGCTTCGAGATACGAGTAATTCAAGATACGAGCAAGGTTGCGGAACGAATTAAACTCGTATGTCTAGGTACCACTGTATATATTAAACTGGAGAAACCGCTGGGAGGGTTCACCACTAATGAGCCAGGCCCTCCCATTAATTTTTCATTGCAGTGAGGGCAGGTAGAAAATTGTTTAATTTTTAAAATAATAATATAGGTCTATAATAGTTTTGAATTCTCATAACAGATGGGGGCGCGCGCTAATGTATCAAATATAGATTTAAAAATTGATATTCAACTATAAAAACAGAGCGCTATGTCCCGCTAAGAACACTGGCGCTTAATAGAAGAAAATCAAGAGAAAGAAAAAAAAACAAACTTCCAAACAAATATACATAAGGGAAATTTAAAAATATTTTTTTTGAAATCAGTTTCTAACAAGCATATAAATTGATATTGCTTTTATAATAAAATTTCTATTTGATATATTTTAGAAATAAAATGGCAGAGCGCCATCTAGTGGAACAAAAATCAATTAAACGTTGATTTAACTTGTTCCAAAGATATTTGGCCAAACAATTTCTTTATAAATCAAGAAAGTCAACCACGACGCGTTTTGGGTTGGCCAAATATCTTTAGAACAACCTAAATCAACGTTTAGTTGATTTTTGTTCCACTAGATGGCGCTCTGCCATTTAAAATGGTCATGTGAGCGGTCAGGAAATGGTAATTTTGTTTTAATATCAAAACCTGGCCTTTTTTATTTTTAACATATATTTATATTTTAAATAAATATATATATGTATAAAACAGATTCGCGATAAATAATGTACATTATCTGAAATATCGTTAACACCTAGTTTTCATACAGTGTCTTACTCTTTAATATATAAAAATACAATTAATTAAATAACAAAATATATTAGAAACTTAGAGACGGCTTTAAAAATCGAATATGGAAAATCATAGTAATCAGATTGTAACTAATAAGGAAGTAGAGAGAGATTATTACGAAAACATCAACGTTTTTTGGTCCTTGAAATCTCTAGAACAATTTTTTAAATTGGCAGTTGATGATTCAGAGGAAGCTTATGTCATTGACTTTAAAAAATTAGAATATTTTTTAAATGTGGTAGAATGCCATCATGATCAATATTTTATAGGACTTTTTGGATTTTTACAATATGATTTTGACAGCATTTCATTAAAAAGCAAATCTAATTATGGTTTGTGCGCTATAGTGCTTGCCTTTAGTATAATATGTCGAGTAGTAGTGGATTTTCCATATATCTATTTGTTGGAAGATGAATCCTCATTTTGGTTAATAGAACATTTTAGCAGCTTCAGCGAATGCGTATTCTCGAGGTTGGTGAATAAACTTCGAGACATTCTGACCGAGGCTATTCGACTAAGAACAAAAGGCATCTACGGAATAGCACGACTGTTTGAACTTTTATATTATGCCAATATTTATGGAGGTGAATGTGATACCTCAGTTTACGATAATCGGAGGTCGATATTTGATTATATCAAATCTATATCCAGAAAACCAAGGATTTCTTTGAGTGAATTTGAAATATTCGAAATTAGCAAGAAGTTACCATTTGATATTAAGGAAGAAGTCGAAATATTTTGCGGATATTCGGATTCAAGTATAATAAGATTTCCTTTTTTATTTCCCCTAACACAAAGGCTGAATTTCTTCAAAGAAATTTCTCGATATTCTCAGATAGTGAGAGTTCATTCTGGAATTGAATATACAATATACGTAAATTTTCCCATTCGAAGAGACAATCTCATAGAAGATGGCTTTAGAATGATTTCTGAATATTGCAGCCTAGTGGCCCCCTATGTTTTCCATGTCTATCTGACATTTGAAGATGAGTTAGCCCAAGACATGGGTGGCGTTTCCAAAGAATTTTTTAATCAAATCTTAAAACGCTTGTTAAATAACGATTTCAAACTTTTTATCGGCAAAAAAAATGGACAATACTGGTTCAAAATCAATATTGATAAGAATCCTGAAATATATAATAGATTTAGGTTGTTTGGGGCACTTCTTGGTTTGGCTATTGAAAGTAGAATATTTGTTGATTTGAGATTTCCTCAGGTCCTTTACCGGAAGCTGATGCATTATCCAGGGACAATAGAAGATTTGGGCGAGTTTGACCCTGAACTGGCCAGAAGCTTGAACGCCCTTCTAAACTATGAGGAAGATGACCTTGAAGATATATTCATGTGTAATTTTGCTGCTTCTATTGATAATGGGGATGGAAATTCTATAACCAAGCTACTCGTGGAAAATGGGGACAACATTGCCGTGAATCAAAATAACAAAAAAGAATTTGTTCAACAGTATGTAGACATGATACTTAATAAGAGCATTGAAATGGAATTCGAATTTTTTGAAACAGGTTTCGCTACAACTTCTGATTTTCACAATGTTGGATATTTTTTCCAGCCGAAGGAATTCTCTAAAGTGATGTGTGGTGAAGAGCAGCTAGATGTCGAGATGCTGAAGTCGAGAGTGTCGTACTCGAATGTTGACTTTCCGGACCGCCAGACAGTGGAGTATTTCTGGGAAGTTGTGGAGGAGATGGAGCAGTCCCAACTTAAAGCCCTGCTGGTCTTCATCACAGCTACTGACAGAATGCCTCTTGAAGGAAATCAGGTCTTCACTATCCAACGTGGTGGCCCAGACTCAGAGCTCCTTCCTAGCTCCAGTACTTGCTTCAACATCCTCTTTCTCCCTCATTACAGATCCAAGTCTAAGCTCAAAGAGAAGCTTTTTTTGGCGATCTCTAACAACGAAGGATTCGGCCTGGTGTAGAAAGTGATTCTCTCTTGTATAAATATCATTTTCAAAGAACCAAGAATACACTCCATCTCTCTTTATAAATATTATTTTAAAAGAAACACACAAAAATTCTCTCTATTTAACCAAAAATATGCTCTCAATCTCTTGTAAATAATGTTACAATAATAAACGCACTTTCATATGTTTAATATAGCTGTCAAATATCTTTTAGAAATTTTTTCTTAAATTTTTATAAAATATCCAATACAAATATATGTTTTATCTGGAAACCTTTTTTCCTATATTTTAAGAAAAAAATAAAGTTTTCATTTATATATACGAAGATGTGGTGAAGTCCTGTTGACTAAAACTGTGGTGTGTTCCCTGTCGACTCTCGCTATACTGTGTTAACCGAGAGGAACAGTCAGGACGAGTAGTTTTCCAGTACCTCTCTGCACCTTGTAAGACCTTTAAAAGTTCTCACAGAGTACAGGCAGTCGTGGTCGAGGCAGAGTGGAAAGCTTGGGAATGTCCACACAAAAAACGAAGACACAGTTGCACTAAGAAAGTTCCGTGAACAGATCAAAGTTGAGCTAGGAGCGAAAGGTGGAGATAGAAGAGTTCTTACTGGTCTACATGGTGGACCTGGGGTACAACCGACGAGGGCTCACGCAGATGGTGAAGTGACTGTATTTATAGGTTAAGACGGGGGCTTTATATATATCTTTCCCGAGCAAGGGGGTATTGCATTGCACCAGATGTGAAGAGCGTGGATCGTCTGGCGAAAATTCTAAACTGGCGCCGTCCTGACAGTTTCCAATCTATCTTTAGATGTTTTTTGTGACTTCCATCTATCTCGAATTTAGACGTTTTTGACTTCTATCTCTTTAGCTCAACTCTTAATCTATTACAGAGTTTTATTTATTTATCCTCAGTTTGTACAAAGTACATTACATATGATGATGTAATGACACATGTCAATCGTGCGTATAATCATTTACAGATGTGTTTCTATTATACAACATGAAAATCTTGTTATAAGTTATATACAATATGGGGTTGTTGGTTTAAATTACCATATAAATATATTGAACTTTCAAATAAAATGCATATTTATATGCATGTATTTAAGAAATATTTATCATTTAATAATCTCTCTAATTACACTGTGTAACACGATTATTTGCTACATGTTTTAATTTGCATATACCTATTTTACATATCTCAGATTGTATTTAAAAATCGTCAACCAATTATTCTAACCTTTGGCGAAATGGTGTTTTATTAATTTATCATTCGATATTATTAGGGTTCTCTCCTGGTATTCAAAAAGGAAAAATACGTGTCGTTCAGTTATATTTTTCAATTTATCAAACAATTTGACCGCTGAATCTCTGATTCTGGTAGAGCGCCATCTAGCGAATAAAGTTGTAACTAAAATCAATTTCGAATTTTTCATTATTTGCCATAAAAATTCCCATTGCATCCTGAACACAATGGTGTTTATCGCATTGCTCTAGCACAAATATTCGCGGAGTTATTAATTTTTAAAGTTTTACGGGACTTTTGGATCACCCTGTATATGAAGGTTATTGACATATTAAAACAAAGTGTCCATGGCTGTCAGGAATCGAGGGATTTAACCACTCGTCCACCGACTTCTTGGATTTATTATTTATTTAAAAAAAACGAATAAATTTGATATTATATTTGGGGGGTTTCCACAAAGATTTGTAAATTTTTACACCATTATATTTTGATTCCTCTACAACGTCCTCTTTACTGTGTCAAATCTACTTTTTATTTTAAGAAAATAGTTGAGAAAAAAATAGAAAACATTTTTTGGAGCTAAGTCTGGAGAATATGACGTTTGCTGAAAAGGTATTTGGATACCGTTTGTAGCCAAAGTCAGCACAGATGTAACGGTGTGAGGCCGAGTCTTGTCAAGAAGAATAAACTAGTTTTTGATACTCTACGTTTCTTTTCTTTTTACTCCAACCTATTCAAGTATGTAGTATGCTTAAATAGACTTCCCTATTTTTATTGTTTGACCTTCTTAAAGGTATTTGTAGTGTACAATACCATTGTTGTCTAAAGATGTAAAACAAATAAGACTTAGTTGACTTGCAAAGTCGAGTTTTCTTCATTCTTAGCTCATCTTTTCCTTTCTACTGTGCGGATTGATACTTCAGGTCATACATTAAACCCATATGATTTTCAAATATCCTTGTGAAAATTTATATTTTTATATTTTAAAAACACAAAGTTTGGAGCGGGACGTTTCACAAAAGTGACATCCACGGTGCCAATTTATAATTGTAACGAATAGTATTTGAATAAAAACATTTAATCGGGTAAAACCCGGGCGTTGCCCGGGTCATTCGGCTAGTTCTATCATAAATGTGTGTTTTTTACATTTTATGAAACCTTTTTAATTTTATTTTTGTATCTATAAAAATAAGGTCTCGCCTCTCACATCGAAATAGACGTCAAAACTAGGCTCCTGTATATATTAGAACATCAGCCGTTTTATGAACGGGTCTAGGATGATAGCCAATTCTATGCCTTATTCAAATTTACCTTATTAAAGCTGAGAATATATGTTTCATTGATAGATTTGTTTAACTCTAAGGTAAAATAAATGAAAAAGTGATTATCATGATAATCCTTATATATATAAAAATGAAATGCGAAATCGATGTTTGTTATCGCATCACGCAAAATCTACTGACTCAATCATTATGGAATTTCGCATGTAGGTAGCTGAAGATTTCGTTTAACATATAGGCTATTTAAAAAACTAAAAAAGTTAATGTGCTTTAAAAAAAAAAAAAAAAAAAGCGTTAGTTCCAGTCTTTTACCGCTAGGGCGCAGCACTGGTCGCGACGATGAATGAATTTGATTTTTTTAAAGCATCGGTGGTTCAGTGGTAGAATGCTTGCCTGCCACGCGGGCGGCCAGGGTTCGATTCCCGGCCGATGCATTTTTTTTTTTTAACAATTTTTAAAACTCATTTATATTATATCTTCTATATAAATGGAAATTTCATAAGTGGTGTTCGCTAAAAACTTTCGTTACAATGCATCAATTTCGACCAAATTTTCAGCATTTATGTAAAACGAGATGGAGCAGGTTTTGCTTAACATCAAAATATTTTTCCTAACTTTAAAATACATAACTTTGCTGTTATCGATAAAATACAAAAAAAAATTCAACAGAGTTAATTTTATTTATATATAAATACAAAAAAAAAAATTCAGCAATTCATTCAACTCAATCTAAAAAAATATTCAAAACAAGCAATTTTAAGATAACACCATATGTAAAACAGTCGGCCAAGAAAACAACAACGATATTACATCTTTCTCACATATTCACACACAATCTTGATTAATAATTAAAACTAATCTTTAGCATTGTTTATTATACTTCATAATATATAATATTCGTTAGGCAAACTTTCACTCGGATAAAACCCGGGCGAAGCCGGGTACACATCCGCTAGTTTATATAAATATCTGTAAAGAAAAAAAAAAAACAATTTTTTTCTTAACAATTTTTTTCTTTACAGATCCAGGTACGCCCTTTTATATAATCTTAATTAATGGATCGCCTTTTGACTCAAACTATCATGATAGTGTTTTATATAGTTCTTTTATCTATTCTATCAATTTATATGATAACATCCATCATTTATATTCAAGTCATATAATAGATGACTGTCCGCTGTACAAATTCAATGGAGGAATCTCCAATCTCCACTCAGTCACCCTGGAAGCCCTGAACTGGCTGAAGGCCTTGCCTCTCAGACTTTAATGACCGAGATGTCCTCACTTCTTTTTTCTAGATTTGATTCATTTTGTCTCCTCTTTAATTGTAAAGACGTTGCTGTATCACCTCATAAGCATAAATAAAAGTCATATAATATTGTTTTTTTTATATGCGGTTAAACCTGTCTATAGCACTCCTTCTTGGGACTCACCAAAATAGGGTGCTATGGACAGGTCACTTTTAATGTAAATCGCATCGTACTACGTATTTAAAATCGGACGCTATAGAGAGGGAGGCGCTATTTAGGGGAGGGCGCTATAGACAGGTTTAACTGTATATATATTTAACTATGAAAAAACAATAGAAAAAATAAAAGATAAGTGGGTCAGGTGTTGATATTAAAAATAAAGAAGGCATCTCCTGACCACGAGCACATGTGCTTTTCAGATGGCAGAGCGCCATCTATTATTATTTATTTAAGTTTCCCAGGTTCCTGGAGCGTACAGAAGTCGCCAACTACCCGGGATGTCCTTCTGAACTAAGTCTTCTTGGATTTATATACAATGCCAGTGGAAGTCCAATTAATGAGGTGTCGCCAGGCAGATTTCTTTCTTGGGAGATTTTCTAGGGATGCTGGACATATGCTGGTGATACCTAGGAGAGTGGCTGTCTGGAATCTTTGGTATTGGAAGGTTGGGCAAGTGAAGAGGAGGTGGTCTACGGATTGGTCTTCATCTTGGCAGTGGGGGCAAATTGGGTCTTCTTTCGATACCGTTGCAAGGTCTGCCTGAATGTAACCATGGCCGGTCAAGATTGTTGTGGAGGTAGATCCATGCTTGATGTTTCGAAGCATTTGGAGGAGTAGCTTCGGGGTAGCAGCAAATCTTCGTAGATTTCTGGTGGAGTAATCTTGGATTTAGAGGTCTGTAGCGCCATCTAGTGGAGCAAAATAGTGGCGCTTTGCCATCTAAAAAGCACATGTGCTCGTGGTCAGGAGATGCCATCTTTATTTTTAATATTTAACAATTTCTCAGCATTTTATACTTGCTTACTCGCGATGAGAATTCAATTATTTGGAACATTTTAAAATTAGTTCATATAAAAAAAAACATAACCCATTTGATTAAATTATGTATAATTACTTATAAAATAATTTCTTAATTTGTTTTGTAAATAAAATTGTAGCAAAAAATGATGCTTACCAAAACTGTCTTAAAATTCTCCCCAAGATTCTAAACGAATACATGGAAAGTAGCTTTATAAATAAATATATAGATTTTAGAAAATAAAATTTCTTAGATATTTTTATTTGATTTTTAAGAAATAAAATTGACACCAAAAGTGATTTCTCAAAAATAAATTAACCTGAAACCATTCCCAGAGTCAAAAGGGGTTGCACGGAAAATATTTAATATTTTCCATAGTAGAAAATTTTATATTTTATAATAATAGAGATTTTAATATATACGAATAGAGGTTCTCAAGAGAGACCGTAGCCTAAAACATGGCCAAAATTGTCTCTCCTGGAAGTGGTCTCTTATAAGAGGTTCTGGCCAACACGAAAGAATCTCTGATAAGAGACAGCCTCTTGTAGAGATCGGTTAAGCCACGTTTTTAGGTATTTTCTTAAAAGAAATCCTGCTATATCTACTTTTCTTCACTATTCGGCTCAATGCATGTCATTTGAACCAATGTGTAAATATTTATAAATCCATTCTAATTGTTTAATATTTTATTGGCATAATCGTTTTATTGCAACGCTTTGGATACCTCTTGATATTTCAATTTATAGTCATCTAACTTACCTTCTATGTTATAAAAACACTATTCCACACATTATTTATCATATCGTTTATATCGTGTAGTATTTTCACAAACTTTTCCTTAATAATAAATACATAAACATTGAAGGAACCCATCTTAGTCCTACATCTATGGCCAGCCTCCCAGACTCAACCTCAGCATACAACTTTCTGGTCAACTGGTTCAACTCAGCAATCAAAACAGGACGAGAGTAAAAGTGCTCAACACTAGTCCATACTAGTGAGCGTGACTCCCCGGGTAGTTGGCGCTCTGCGCTCCCTGGGTTATAAATATCCCTCTATATATATAGATGGAAATTTTACCGGGAAGGAAATTGATCTAAAGTGACATGGGTCGCCTCTCCCGTAAAAATAGACGTCTAAAAAGGCGTCAATAGATGGCGTCTGGTTTTAGACGTCTATTTTGACGGAAGAGGCGACCCTTGTCTCTTTAGATATATATATATATTTATGACAACTGCTTGATAATAAAGATAATTTTTAAAAGTAATTTTGTCGAATTTTTGGAAATAAAATTTCAAAAAAATTCTTACAAAAACAGCTCTAACCAAGGTTCTAAACTTTTACATGGCAAGTGAATATATAGATAAAGATCAAATACAGTGGTCCCTCGACATACGAGCGTCCCAACATACGAGTTTTTCGAGATACGAGCCGACGAGCAAGTGATTTTTTGCTTTGAGTTACGAGCGAAATTCGAGATACGAGTTCGGTTCGGTAGTGTTGAAGATATTAATCGGTGATTTTAAATGGGAATTTTGTATGGGGAAATTTGCTTCGAGATACGAGTAATTCAAGATACGAGCAAGGTTGCGGAACGAATTAAACTCGTATGTCTAGGTACCACTGTATATATTAAACTGGAGAAACCGCTGGGAGGGTTCACCACTAATGAGCCAGGCCCTCCCATTAATTTTTCATTGCAGTGAGGGCAGGTAGAAAATTGTTTAATTTTTAAAATAATAATATAGGTCTATAATAGTTTTGAATTCTCATAACAGATGGGGGCGCGCGCTAATGTATCAAATATAGATTTAAAAATTGATATTCAACTATAAAAACAGAGCGCTATGTCCCGCTAAGAACACTGGCGCTTAATAGAAGAAAATCAAGAGAAAGAAAAAAAAAAAAACTTCCAAACAAATATACATAAGGGAAATTTAAAAATATTTTTTTTGAAATCAGTTTCTAACAAGCATATAAATTGATATTGCTTTTATAATAAAATTTCTATTTGATATATTTTAGAAATAAAATGGCAGAGCGCCATCTAGTGGAACAAAAATCAATTAAACGTTGATTTAACTTGTTCCAAAGATATTTGGCCAAACAATTTCTTTATAAATCAAGAAAGTCAACCACGACGCGTTTTGGGTTGGCCAAATATCTTTAGAACAACCTAAATCAACGTTTAGTTGATTTTTGTTCCACTAGATGGCGCTCTGCCATTTAAAATGGTCATGTGAGCGGTCAGGAAATGGTAATTTTGTTTTAATATCAAAACCTGGCCTTTTTTATTTTTAACATATATTTATATTTTAAATAAATATATATATGTATAAAACAGATTCGCGATAAATAATGTACATTATCTGAAATATCGTTAACACCTAGTTTTCATACAGTGTCTTACTCTTTAATATATAAAAATACAATTAATTAAATAACAAAATATATTAGAAACTTAGAGACGGCTTTAAAAATCGAATATGGAAAATCATAGTAATCAGATTGTAACTAATAAGGAAGTAGAGAGAGATTATTACGAAAACATCAACGTTTTTTGGTCCTTGAAATCTCTAGAACAATTTTTTAAATTGGCAGTTGATGATTCAGAGGAAGCTTATGTCATTGACTTTAAAAAATTAGAATATTTTTTAAATGTGGTAGAATGCCATCATGATCAATATTTTATAGGACTTTTTGGATTTTTACAATATGATTTTGACAGCATTTCATTAAAAAGCAAATCTAATTATGGTTTGTGCGCTATAGTGCTTGCCTTTAGTATAATATGTCGAGTAGTAGTGGATTTTCCATATATCTATTTGTTGGAAGATGAATCCTCATTTTGGTTAATAGAACATTTTAGCAGCTTCAGCGAATGCGTATTCTCGAGGTTGGTGAATAAACTTCGAGACATTCTGACCGAGGCTATTCGACTAAGAACAAAAGGCATCTACGGAATAGCACGACTGTTTGAACTTTTATATTATGCCAATATTTATGGAGGTGAATGTGATACCTCAGTTTACGATAATCGGAGGTCGATATTTGATTATATCAAATCTATATCCAGAAAACCAAGGATTTCTTTGAGTGAATTTGAAATATTCGAAATTAGCAAGAAGTTACCATTTGATATTAAGGAAGAAGTCGAAATATTTTGCGGATATTCGGATTCAAGTATAATAAGATTTCCTTTTTTATTTCCCCTAACACAAAGGCTGAATTTCTTCAAAGAAATTTCTCGATATTCTCAGATAGTGAGAGTTCATTCTGGAATTGAATATACAATATACGTAAATTTTCCCATTCGAAGAGACAATCTCATAGAAGATGGCTTTAGAATGATTTCTGAATATTGCAGCCTAGTGGCCCCCTATGTTTTCCATGTCTATCTGACATTTGAAGATGAGTTAGCCCAAGACATGGGTGGCGTTTCCAAAGAATTTTTTAATCAAATCTTAAAACGCTTGTTAAATAACGATTTCAAACTTTTTATCGGCAAAAAAAATGGACAATACTGGTTCAAAATCAATATTGATAAGAATCCTGAAATATATAATAGATTTAGGTTGTTTGGGGCACTTCTTGGTTTGGCTATTGAAAGTAGAATATTTGTTGATTTGAGATTTCCTCAGGTCCTTTACCGGAAGCTGATGCATTATCCAGGGACAATAGAAGATTTGGGCGAGTTTGACCCTGAACTGGCCAGAAGCTTGAACGCCCTTCTAAACTATGAGGAAGATGACCTTGAAGATATATTCATGTGTAATTTTGCTGCTTCTATTGATAATGGGGATGGAAATTCTATAACCAAGCTACTCGTGGAAAATGGGGACAACATTGCCGTGAATCAAAATAACAAAAAAGAATTTGTTCAACAGTATGTAGACATGATACTTAATAAGAGCATTGAAATGGAATTCGAATTTTTTGAAACAGGTTTCGCTACAACTTCTGATTTTCACAATGTTGGATATTTTTTCCAGCCGAAGGAATTCTCTAAAGTGATGTGTGGTGAAGAGCAGCTAGATGTCGAGATGCTGAAGTCGAGAGTGTCGTACTCGAATGTTGACTTTCCGGACCGCCAGACAGTGGAGTATTTCTGGGAAGTTGTGGAGGAGATGGAGCAGTCCCAACTTAAAGCCCTGCTGGTCTTCATCACAGCTACTGACAGAATGCCTCTTGAAGGAAATCAGGTCTTCACTATCCAACGTGGTGGCCCAGACTCAGAGCTCCTCCCTAGCTCCAGTACTTGCTTCAACATCCTCTTTCTCCCTCATTACAGATCCAAGTCTAAGCTCAAAGAGAAGCTTTTTTTGGCGATCTCTAACAACGAAGGATTCGGCCTGGTGTAGAAAGTGATTCTCTCTTTTATAAATATCATTTTCAAAGAACCAAGAATACACTCCATCTCTCTTTATAAATATTATTTTAAAAGAAACACACAAAAATTCTCTCTATTTAACCAAAAATATGCTCTCAATCTCTTGTAAATAATGTTACAATAATAAACGCACTTTCATATGTTTAATAGCTGTCAAATATCTTTTAGAAATTTTTTTCTTAAAATTTTATAAAATATCCAATACAAATATATGTTTTATCTGGAAATCTTTTTTCCTATATTTTAAGAAAAAAATAAAGTTTTCATTTATATATATGAAGATGTGGTGAAGTCCTGTTGACTAAAACTGTGGTGTGTTCCCTGTCGACTCTCGCTATACTGTGTTAACCGAGAGGAACAGTCAGGACGAGTAGTTTTCCAGTACCTCTCTGCACCTTGTAAGACCTTTAAAAGTTCTCACAGAGTACAGGCAGTCGTGGTCGAGGCAGAGTGGAAAGCTTGGGAATGTCCACACAAAAAACGAAGACACAGTTGCACTAAGAAAGTTCCGTGAACAGATCAAAGTTGAGCTAGGAGCGAAAGGTGGAGATAGAAGAGTTCTTACTGGTCTACATGGTGGACCTGGGGTACAACCGACGAGGGCTCACGCAGATGGTGAAGTGACTTTATTTATAGGTTAAGATGGGGGCTTTATATATATCTTTCCCGAGCAAGGGGGTATTGCATTTCACCAGATGTGAAGAGCGTGGATCGTCTGGCGAAAATTCTAAACTGGCGCCGTCCTGACAGTTTCCAATCTATCTTTAGATGTTTTTTGTGACTTCCATCTATCTCGAATTTAGACGTTTTTGACTTCTATCTCTTTAGCTCAACTCTTAATCTATTACAGAGTTTTATTTATTTATCCTCAGTTTGTACAAAGTACATTAACACAAAGCAATAACGCGCCATCTATACATATAAAACAAAAGGATCGAAAAGCGCGAATGTTTCCCCTACACACAAAACGAACCCCTACTGTCCTTACTTCGATGAAAAATACATCGGGAGGGCTTGGCTCATCAGTGGTGAACCCTCCCAGCGGTTTCGCCAATTTAATCCACCAGACCGCTTCTCAGAGCTTGAAAACCATTTCTAAGATTCCATCCTTCAGTGTAGCATATAAAAGCAGAATGATCCAATACAATATTAGAGCTCTGAGAAGCGGTCTGGTGGATTAAATTGGCGAAACCGCTGGGAGGGTTCACCACTGATGAGCCAAGCCCTCCCGATGTATTTTTCATCGCAGTAAGGACAGTAGGGGTTCGTTTTGTGTGTAGGGGAAACATTCGCGCTTTTCGATCCTTTTGTTTTATATGTATAGATGGCGCGTTATTGCTTTGTGTTAATTTATTCCTAATGAATTTGTCTTTATAGTTTGCTGAAGAGCATTGCTCGAAGCAAATATTTGAATATAATTCTACTGTCCTATAAGCTTATGTCCATAGTCTACTTGAAAACCATTTCTAAGATTCCATCCTTCAGTGTAGCATATAAAAGCAGAATGATCCAATACAATATTAGAGCTCTGAGAAGCGGTCTGGTGGATTAAATTGGCGAAACCGCTGGGAGGGTTCACCACTGATGAGCCAAGCCCTCCCGATGTATTTTTCATCGCAGTAAGGACAGTAGGGGTTCGTTTTGTGTGTAGGGGAAACATTCGCGCTTTTCGATCCTTTTGTTTTATACAAAGTACATTACATATGATGATGTAATGACACATGTCAATCATGCGTATAATCATTTACAGATGTGTTTCTATTATACAACATGTAAATCTTGTTATAAGTTATATACAATATGGGGTTGTTGGTTTAAATTACCATATAAATATATTGAACTTTCAAATAAAATGCATATTTATATGCATGTATTTAAGAAATATTTATCATTTAATAATCTCTCTAATTACACTGTGTAACACGATTATTTGCTACATGTTTTAATTTGCATATACCTATTTTACATATCTCAGATTGTATATAAAAATCGTCAACCAATTATTCTAACCTTTGGCGAAATGGTGTTTTATTAATTTATCATTCGATATTATTAGGGTTCTCTCCTGGTATTCAAAAAGGAAAAATACGTGTCGTTCAGTTATATTTTTCAATTTATCAAACAATTTGACCGCTGAATCTCTGATTCTGGTAGAGCGCCATCTAGCGAATAAAGTTGTAACTAAAATCAATTTCGAATTTTTCATTATTTGCCATAAAAATTCCCATTGCATCCTGAACACAAGGGTGTTTACCGCATTGCTCTAGCGCAAATATTCGCGGAGTTATTAATTTTTAAAGTTTTACGGGACTTTTGGATCACCCTGTATATGAAGGTTATTGACATATTAAAACAAAGTGTCCATGGCTGTCAGGAATCGAGGGATTTAACCACTCGTCCACCGACTTCTTGGATTTATTATTTATTAAAAAAAAACGAATAAATTTGATATTATATTTGGGGGGTTTCCACAAAGATTTGTAAATTTTTACACCATTATATTTTGATTCCTCTACAACGTCCTCTTTACTGTGTCAAATCTACTTTTTATTTTAAGAAAATAGTTGAGAAAAAAATAGAAAACATTTTTTGGAGCTAAGTCTGGAGAATATGACGTTTGCTGAAAAGGTATTTGGATACCGTTTGTAGCCAAAGTCAGCACAGATGTAACGGTGTGAGGCCGAGTCTTGTCAAGAAGAATAAACTAGTTTTTGATACTCTACGTTTCTTTTCTTTTTACTCCAACCTATTCAAGTATGTAGTATGCTTAAATAGACTTCCCTATTTTTATTGTTTGACCTTCTTAAAGGTATTTGTAGTGTACAATACCATTGTTGTCTAAAGATGTAAAACAAATAAGACTTAGTTGACTTGCAAAGTCGAGTTTTCTTCATTCTTAGCTCATCTTTTCCTTTCTACTGTGCGGTTTGATACTTCAGGTCATACATTAAACCCAGTTATGGCTTTTATTCCCAACTAGCGGACGTACCCGGCTTCGCCCGAGGTTTTACCCGAGTAAAGGTTTGTCTAACTAACATTTGTTAAAACAATTCTCTATAAACTTATAAAAAAAAGATATATTTTGATAATTTGAAACTCGTAAATTTGAATCTCTCGATAAAGTGAACATTTTTTCCCGGTCCCTGTGTGCCGTTTCATCCTGAATTTTGTCTTTCATAATATTCTACATTACAAAATCATCGTTTTATCTAGTGAACATATTTTCCCGGTCCCTTGAAAAATACTCGATAAGTTGAATAAAATCATGGTCGTGAATCTCTCGATAAAGTGATTATTTTTTCCCGGTCCCTGTGTGCCATGTCATACTGAATTTTGTCTTTCCTAATTTTCTACATTACAAAATCATCGTTTTATCTAGTGAACATATTTTCCCGGTCCCTTGAAAAATACTCGATAAGTTGAATAAAATCATGGTCGTTTATGGAAGATGGACGTAGTTCCCGGAGGTCACCCGCCCCCCGCGCGCCAGGAACTCTTGATCCCTCTGATTGGCCGGCGGCCGGAGGGGGGGGGGGCTCTTGATCCCTCTGATTGGTCGGTGGGAACTTGGACTGACTGGCCGGACGGGGGGGGGGGCAGACCTAAGCCTATCTCCGTCGCAAGGTGGCGCTGCTTGCGAGTTAAAGCTACAAATCTGCAAATAACTCTAAGGATATTAAAGATATTCAAGAAATTATTTTTCGTAAAACTTTCCGGGGATATGCCTAATAATATCCCAAATTTTCACTGCGATTGGATGTATGGTTTTTGAATCCATAGAGGACACACACACACACACACAGACATTCAATTTTATATATATAGATTAGTAACTTTTTTTGCCATTTCAAGACTTTTCACAAAAATATGAATACCGGCTAGGCAGCCTCTATCTTCAGGTCTCAAGCCTGTTTTGAGGTTTGACTTTATAAAACGCACATTTAAAAATATATATATTTGAACGCTTTTATATTATAATACCTAAATAATAACGAGGATATATATAGGGCGACAAAGCTTATCATTAAATATGATTATTTTATCATTATAATATAAATAGGTGAAGAATTTAGTGATGCAATTTATCTTTCTCATTAGTGTGTGTTTTTACCTCTTTACATGTACATAACGCAAAGTCAACCTATTGCAACCCATTCTTTTTAATATAACACTAGCCGAATGACCCGGGCAACGCCCGGGTTTTACCGGATTAAATGTTTTATTCAAATACTATTCGTTACAATTATAAATTGGCGCCGTGGATGTCACTCTTGTGAAACGTCCCGCTCCGAATTTGTGTCTGAGAAGCGATATTTTTATTGAGAGATGATCTAGCTTCGTGTCTTCTGCTCGAATGATTTTTTTTTTCTGTTAGAATTTTGTTCCTGAATACTAAAAATGACCTGGCTTCACCCGTGGTCTCTGCTCTTTGGAATTTTTCCCGATATAATTTGTATCTGATAATCAAATGATGATACAGCAATATTGTCATCATCGTTTTCTGACTAAAAAAAAACAACTATTTTTGTCCAAAACCTGTCAATTTCAATTTTTCTTGGCTAAAAATGCGACAAATATCCCTTCCATATTTTTTCTCTATGTCTTGTTAAAACCCCTTTTTACATGTACATTAGGTCAGCTGATATTACCTTCCATCTTCACCGCTAGAGGCGCTGCTTGCGAGCGAAAGGGCAAATTTGCAACGCAATTTGCAAATAACTCGACGAATATTCGGAATAGAGACCTGAAATTTTCATTATAAGTTTTTTTCAGATTCTACTCTATATACTCTTAAAATTTCAGTCAGATTATTAACGTATTGTGGACGTGTATAGCCGACATAAGAACAAACACACATACATACATACATACACTGACTTTTATATATATAGGGATTGATATTGAAGCGATGCAGCAGAGAAATAGAAGAGAAGACGTGGGGAAGCCAAGAGAGAAGGTATGCCGGGGCTCCCCCAGGGAAGTGTGGATTGACAAATTCCAGGAGGGGGTGGCAGAGAGTAGAGGGAGTCCAGCTGGCGTCGCCGTGGGGAAGGGATCAGCCGAGCCCAGCTGGTGCCGCAGTGGAAGGAAGCTGGCCGGCCTGCCGAGGATTTGTGTGTGCCGAGAAGACATGGCAGTCTGGGGAGAGAAGTCTGTCTGAGAAGTGGGCTCCGAACGTGTGGCCGTATGGACTGACCGGGAAGACGGTAGCGGAGAAGGATCCCTCTAGTGGCGGACATTGAAGGCAAGTTAATCTTCTACTGTATAGTTACTTATCTACTCTTTTAAGCTCTTGTAATAAATATACCGCACTAAGCTGTATCCTAAAGAATCCACATTGTTCTCTTAGAACCTTGAACGCAAACATCGACGGCTGAGAAGCGTCGTAACATTTGGTGTCAGAAGTGGGATACAGCTTAGTTAATTTTAATTGAAGATTTTATTTTGCGCTAATTTAAAAAAAAGGAAAATGGAAAAACTAACCGACCTCGAAATTGAAAAATTCACAAAATTGCTCAGACTAATAAGCCAGAAAGTAGATGAGCTCGGAGAAAACTTGGATACTCGATTGAGCCGACTGGAGCATATTCGGAATGTCAAACGTTCTGCCACACCCATGTCTTGCGAAGTTAAGTTCAATGTACTACCGCCAGAAAATCCTGATGGCTTTTCAAAACCAATCACAGCAACCAATAGCCCACGTATTCAATGTCTGAGGGGACAAAAGACGATCCCAGGTGATGAAGATCCCGACAAGACCATCACAACAAAGATCATCACGTCAGGAGACGTTGTAAGGGAACTGCCAGAATCTACACTATAAGATTCTCCCGTGATCCAGAAGTCCAAAGAGTGTCGACAGCAGGAAATGATCCAGACTGGTTGTGTAGCGGAGGAGGGTGAGCTGATCGCCTCCGACAACGGCTGTGGCACGAGTGTTTTGCATAAAATCAAGCGGACGGAAGGAGAATGCCCTCAAGGTGATATACAGAGCGAAAATTCAACCCCTGGGATTCTTTCTGAAATACTCCATGAGAACAGCAACGATCTTGGCGAGCTGCAGTGCGACAGCGTGGCTGACTTCAGCGACAGTGTCAGACTGTCAGGGACTACAGCGGCGATCCAACTGGACGGGACGGAGCTGGATGCTCCGTGGAAGTGCGACAAGGCTAGATGGTCGAAGCACCCTGAAGTTGGAGCCGGCAACCCGACTGAACGGGATAGAGCATTGGACGCTCTGTGGAAGTCCGACGACAATGTCTGTGACGCGGAAGTCGCGCGCAATGTGTCAGTGCCGTCGTCTGCAATGCAAGCTGAAGAGATGTGCCAAGAATGTGTACCATTCATCTTCGTTCCTTCGCCCGACAAGGTGCAGATCAAGCAGCCACCGCCTAGGAAAAGTTCTACCGACCTTGAGACTGCCACGGGATCCGACACCTCCAGAAGGTTTAAGAAATCCACAGCCCTGTGCGTGGTCGGCACTAAGGAGCCCAGGTTTGAAGGGTTAGGAAAGAGAGAGCCTCTAGAGCAAGAGAATGGGAAACCTAAAGAAGAAATGGGAGGCCACGAAATGGGCAGCGTGGATCAGGTGGACGAATCCACTGTAAAGATCGGCGATCTACAGCCCCGTCGTGGAAGGAAGCGGCGAAAGCGCAATACAAACGATCACAACCCTTTGTACATTGCGGCTACAGAGTGTTCACAAGGAGAATTCAAAATATCAGATGGAAGCATCGTAGGCAGTGAAATATGGCCGCCATCTTGTGGAGAACCACCGCCCTGTGCTAGACAGCGAGACCAATCAATGGCGTTGGCACTGGTTGAGAGTGGAAAGAAAGCCCGAGTTGAGATGTGGTTCTGCAAACAAGGGTTGGTGTTAACCCTACCGTTACGCTTCCGGGAGGCTGACGACCCTCATGTGGCCAGAGACGTCAGGGAGATCAAAGGGCCGCCGATCAGCGCCTCTGGTGAAATCAGCCTTTTTGGGACGAAAAGGATTGGGAAGGGGGCAGTGAAGCGATGCAGCAGAGAAATAGAAGAGAAGACGTGGGGAAGCCAAGAGAGAAGGTATGCCGGGGCTCCCCCAGGGAAGTGTGGATTGACAAATTCCAGGAGGGGGTGGCAGAGAGTAGAGGGAGTCCAGCTGGCGTCGCCTTGGGGAAGGGATCAGCCGAGCCCAGCTGGTGCCGCAGTGGAAGGAATCTGGCCGGCCTGCCGAGGATTTGTGTGTGCCGAGAAGACATGGCAGTCTGGGGAGAGAAGTCTGTCTGAGAAGTGGGCTCCGAACGTGTGGCCGTATGGACTGACCGGGAAGACGGTAGCGGAGAAGGATCCCTCTAGTGGCGGACATTGAAGGCAAGTTAATCTTCTACTGTATAGTTACTTATCTACTCTTTTAAGCTCTTGTAATAAATATACCGCACTAAGCTGTATCCTAAAGAATCCACATTGTTCTCTTAGAACCTTGAACGCAAACATCGACGGCTGAGAAGCGTCGTAACAATATTTTATATTATGGTGAGACGAATAAAAAAAAGTTATGAGTCCGGTTATTTGATAGCCACACCTCGTATATTTAGCATTTTTATTTAGATAAAACTATAGCAAGGCTTAGAACTGGCATTCATTCTAGGTTAGTTCACTTTTAACGGGCGATTCATATTTATAAAAATAAAGATTCATTCTCTCTATATTTATTTGTTTCTTTTGACCACCAATCTGGATGAAATTATAATAGGTTATAGATTTAGAGGAGGATATGTTTTCGGGGCTGCTAACCAAAGTGGATAATTTTTGAGCAATTGAGATGTGGAAGGAATATTTAACACAGTTTGAAACACATTAAACTTAAATTAACTTAATGCAGGACTAATTTACATATTTTTGGATCAGAAAATGATTATAATATTTGCAGAATCAAAGATGCTGCGCTTTTTATTTCAAGTTTAGAATATTTTTATTAATCCCTATATATATAAAAGTCAGTGTATGTTTGGATGTATGTATGTATGTATGTAATTTTAAAACATTTTATTGACATCAATTCATTGATTTACAATCGTTTAAAAGGTAATCGGAAATATATACACAGAGGAGTCCTACTCCTGGGTTCCTTCACGTTTCGTATTAATAGTCTGATTGGCCAGCTGTGCTGGTGTCATTGAAACTATTGATGTTGTTGACAATCCAGAGTTGCGTCTTAAGATGATCTTCGATATAGGAGGTTTTGTGGCATGTGTTTCATCTTCAGAGCTCATGGTTTCTTCCAGCTCTGTCCACGTGCGCGTGGGACTGTAAGAATCGCCGGTGTCCGTTTCATAGCCCGTACGGGGTGTCTTCATTCTTTTTCCCACCTCTTTCTCCACATTCGATCTTTTCTTTTCATTCCGTGAGGCCTCAAGTGTCCTTTTCTTCTTCGATGGTCTTACGTCATCTCCTGCATAGAGATTATCAATCTCAGATAGGATTAATCTCATTTTCCCTAATTTATCGTTAAGGGCCCTTCTTTGGTCACTCTTGAGGTCTCTGAATGAATTTGATTTAATATCCTCATGTTTCTCGAGGTGGCGGGAGATCATCGTCTTCAGGTCGGGATGGATATCGAGTTGTTGTCGGACCTTGGTCTGTCTTGAAATGCCTGCTTTTCTGAATACTTCTGCAATGATTTTTTCTGTTTCTGGGCTCTCTCTGTTCTCGCAATCAATCAATTCTTTCCGGAGTTGAGAGGAGTCCATCGACCACTGCGAGCATCTGGTGGATGTTTTTTCGTCGGAATCCTCGGTTCCAGCGTCAGGCTCCGATTCAGAGTTGGGGTGAGTGACAGTTCCACCGCCCGGGGGGATTGGTTTTGTTCTTTTTTTCGGGCTCGATGCGTGGTGTCTCTTCTTTGCGGAGGTTTTGGTCCCTATTGCGGTGGGGATGTCCTTCTCCATTGGAGGTTGTTCAGGGGTAGGGGTTTGTGTCGGTACAGTTGGATTGAGGGCGTCTGCAAAGGAATTAGTTACCATTTCTCTGATCCGGGGGTCGAAAGGGCATTTGGTTCTGATATGGCCATGTCGTTTGCAAGCCGCACAGATGACATCTTCGGCAACAAAGATTTTAAAATTGTTGCTCATGTAGTAGATGGTGATGATGGCTGGCATGGCGGTGTCTTCCTTCTTTTTGATGACAATCTCTCTCCTTAGAGAGGAGAGGTGTTTATACAGAGGGTTGTTGGTGGGGAAGGGGAGAGGTCGAACACTCAGGACCTGACCATAGGGCTGTAGGGCTTTTATAATATCCTCATCCTGGATGAAGAGCAACACGCCGGACAAGATGTACTTCCTCGGGATGTTGAAAAGCGGATAAGGGTAGATAGTTTTATTATTGACTTGGAAGCCGGTGTTGATCAGCATTTCTGCCTGTTCAACCCCGGCCAAGGAGACTATGGCCTGCCCATTGATCTTGCCGATGGAGTGAATGCTAGGTCGGCCAACAACATTGGCAATTCCATCTAAGTGATCTTCCGCGGTGCACTCCGGGAGCGAGACGAATTGTATCGTCGATTTAGTCGTTGAACTTCTTTTTTCGTAGGTCGCCTTTCTATCCTGATCGAATTTTCTAAGTTCTTCTTGAGAAAATTTCGTCTTTTGGGTATTAGTTTTTACATATTGTTCTTCAACTTGCGTCATAGATGTAGATTTTTTTAATTGATGTTGCGAAGATGAGGATGCAAATTCCGGCCTCTGAGCAGCGAATGAGGTGCCTGATGGTGACGATGACGCAACAGCCGGCTTGGCTGTTGCCATGGTGATGCCGTAAATCTACAACTTGTAGATTTACAGGCCTATGAAAATTAGATTTAAGAAAAAAATACACACTTGATGAAAATTCCCCAAATATGGCTCAAAATGAAGCACGTCTAATGGTGAATCAGATGATATAGTTTGGGATGAGTAGAAAGGGCAGTCAGCAGAGTGAAAGGCGAACAACTCGGAGCGCGCGCGAGATACGGCCGCACGGCCGAGTATGTATGTATGTATGTATGTGGGTATCTATGTCGGCTATACACGTCCACAATACGTAACTATTCTGACTGAAATTTTAACAGTATATAGAGTAGAATCTGGAAAAACTTATAGTGAAAATTCCAGGTCTCTATCCCGAATATTCTTCGAGTTATTTGCAAATTGCGTTGCAAATTTGCCTTTTCGCTCGCAAGCAGCGCCTCTAGCGGTGAAGATGGGAGTTAGGTAATATCAGCTGACCTAATGTACATGTAAAACGTGTTTTGACAGGACATAGAGAAAAATCTGGAAAAGATATTTATCGGATTTTTAGCCAATAAAAAAATAAAAATGACAGGTTCTGGGCAAAAATAGTTGTTTTTTTAGTCGGAAAATGATGATGACAATTTTGCTGTATTATGTTTGATTATCAGATACAAAATTATATCGGGAAAAATTCCAAAAAGCAGAGACCACGGGTGAAACCAGTTCATTTTTTTTGTACGCAGGAACAAAATTCTAACAGAAAAACATTCATTCGAGAAGAAAACAAAAGCCAGATCATCTTTCTATAAAAATATCGCTTCTCAGACACAAAGTTTGGAGCGGGACGTTTCACAAGAGTGACATCCACGGAGACAAAATTATATCGGGAAATATTCCAAAAAGCAGAGACCACGGGTGAAACCAGTTCATTTTATTGTACGCGGAACAAAATTCTAACAGAAAAACATTCATTCGAGCAGAAAACAAAAGCCAGATCATCTTTCTATAAAAATATCGCTTCTCAGACATAAAGTTTGGAGCGGGACTTTTCACAAGAGTGACATCCACGGAGCCAATTTATAATTGTAACGAATAGTATTTGAAAATCAAAATAATATGATTTTCAAATATCCTTGTGAAAATTTATATTTTTATTTTTATATTTTAAAAACACAAAGTTTGGAGCGGGACGTTTCACAAAAGTGACATCCACGGTGCCAATTTATAATTGTAATGAATAGTATTTGAATAAAAACATTTAATCGGATAAAACCCGGGCGTTGCC
>CP092863.1:39260323-39406669 GCA_030710605.1 Cordylochernes scorpioides | reverse complement strand
TAAAATGTTTGCTATATTCTTTATGAATCTATAATAATAAATTAATAGTCCTATGAAAGATCTTAATTGCGAAACGTTCTTTAGGTTCAGGCGCCTCTATCACTGCTTTAATTTTATTTTCTAAGGGATGCAGTCCATATTTATCCATTTAAACCCTAAAAATCCACCGATTTCTTTTTAAATTTACATTTATATCTGTTTAACTTTAAACCTTTTTCTAGCAATCAGCTGAACACTAGATCCAACTTTTGTTCATGATCTTCAAAGTCTTTTCCTGCAACCAAAATATCATCTATGTAGCAGGCCACACCTGGCAAATCAGAAAATAGGCCTTCCATAATCCGCTGAAATTTATTTGGTGCTACCCTTACGCCATATGGTAGTCTTTTATAAGAAAACAACCTCTTTGTTGTGTTTATATCAACAACAGCTCTACCTTACGAATTATAACAGGGGTTTGCCAACCTACAAGAATTGACTGGCTTCCAGTTCTTTCTCACATCTCTCCACCTGAGCTACGCAGAAAGGAAGCCACCAAGAAAATGTACCAAAAACTCTTGGATTCACCCGATCTCGAAATTAACCCTATCCTACAGTCTCCCCCAAATCATAGACTAAAATCAAGGAAGCCGATATGGTACAGAGGAAACCAACTTCTCTCCCAAAATTTTAATATCTCAGAAGCATGGACAAATTCCTGGATCAGCACCGATATCCCAAACAAGAACCTCATCACAATCCCAAATGTCAAGATCCCAGGTTTTTCCTTTCCTCGACGAGAATGGGTGCTTCTAAACCGCTTTAGGACAGGTCAGGGAAGGTGTGCAGAGCTGATGAAGTTATGGGGCTACACCAAAGATCCAAATTGTGCCTGCAACGTCCCACAATCAATGTCCCATATACTAGATGACTGCCCGCTGTACAAATTCAATGGAGGAATCTCCAATCTCCATTCTGTCACCCCGGAAGCCCTGAACTGGCTGAAGGACTTGCCTCTCAGACTTTAATGACCGATATGCCCTCACTTTTTTTTTCTAGATTTAATTCATTTTGTCTCCTCTCTGGTTGTAAATACGCTGCTGTATCACCTCATAAGCATAAATAAACAACAGCTTTGGCTTCTTCCGCTAACATTACTTGTAAGTAAGCCTGTGATAGGTCTAGAGTCGAAAGTACGGTGCTTGTAGATAATTTTTAAAAGATCTCATCGATCGATTGAAGGGGATACCTATCTAATTCTATTGCTTTATTAGCTGTACATCTAAAGTCAACACATATCCTTACACGACCATCCTTTTTTGATGCCGGTACTATTGGAGCGGTCCAATATGCATGAACTATAGGTTATAAAATGCAAGAATTCACTAAACGATCAATTTCATTCTCTACTTTGTTTTTTGGAGAGAAAGGTAAACTTCTGGCCTTACAAAACACAGGAGTCACATCCTTTTTTAAATTAAAATTTATTCTACCGTCCTTTAGACAGCCCAAATCTTTGTTAAACAAATCTGCATACCTATCCATCAAATTTTTATATATCTATATAGATAATACCGTAACAGAGTTTTCCATTGTAAAGTCCTGAGCTATCTCCTCCGAAGATTCTGAACTACACATAACAATCTATATACCAAAATTTTCGTTATTTTTTCTTCGTATGATAGGCCTGTTTTTATTTTCCTAATGTTAACAGTTATTTTTATTTTTTAATTTAATCTATTTTACAATCGTAGATTTTTTGCATTTATCATCATCAATTCATTTGTTTTGAAATGCGTAAAAATGTGTTTTGAAATAATATATATTTCTTGATTATGATTATAATTTGTAAGTACTTTGTTATAGTTTTTCATTTAAATATATACATTTTTCGAATTGTAGATTGCATTATTACTTTTATTCTATAATAATTATCTTTTATAAGTGTTTGTTATAGTTTTTCATTTGAATTTAGCACAATTTTTGTATCTGGTTATCTTTTTTGGCATCTTTTCATCTCTCTTTGGCATCTTTTTTTTCTCATTAATAAGACCTAATCCAAATAATTTAATAGTGTGTGACGTTTCAGCAACAGCATCAGACAAAAGAATAAATGAACTAAAGAATAAAATCTCATTTTTTCTTTTGTCTGTAGGTCTTTTTTTTTTTTATTAATTTGTTATAGTTTTTCATTTGAATTTAGCTCCATTTTTGTGTCTTATTTCTTCTTTATATTAAAACTTAGAATTAAGCTTTGCTTTTTTATATACATGTTTATTACACATTTAGCAATACTTTTTCTTTATATTTGCTCTTATTTACTCATTTTTTTACTCTTTCACAATCAGATTTTGAAAATGGCTAAATGGCCCCACTTCTCCCTATTTGCTTTTGTAGCTTTTCTTATAAAAAAAATTAAAACTTAGAATTAGGCATTGCTTTTTTATAGACATGTTTGTTACACATTTAGCAATACTTTCTCTTTATATTTGTCCTTATTTATTCATTTATTTACTCTTTCACAATCAAATTTTGAAAATGGCTAAATGGCCCCACTTCTCCCTATTTGCTTTTGTAGCTTTTATTTTTAAAAAAATATTAAAACTTAGAATTAAGCATTGCTTTTTTATATACATGTTTGTTACACATTTAGCAATACTTTCTCTTTATATCTGTCCTTATTTATTCATTTATTTACTCTTTCATAATCAACTTTTGAAAATGGCTAAATGGCCCCACTTCTCCCTATTTGCTTTTGTAGCTTTTCTTATAAAAAAAATATTAAAACTTAGAATTAAGCTTTGCTTTTTTATATACATGTTTGTTACACATTTAGCAATATATATACCAAAATATTTTTTTGAATACTTAACTCTTTTAGTGAATTTTTGTCAGGGGGGCTGCAAAAGTGCCGTACTTATGCAGTATTTTGATGCTTTTCCTGTGAAAAGGATAATGAAATTTAAAATTAAGCTTTGCTTTTTTATATACATGTTATTTACACATTTAGCAATATATACACAGAAATATTTTGGAATATTTAACTTTTTTGGTGAATTTTTGTCAGGGAAGCTATGGACTGCCGTAATCATGCATTATGTTGATGTTCTTCTCATAAAAAAAATATTTGGGTTTGGAATTGGGCTTTGCTTTTTTGTATACATGTTTTTTACATATTTAGCAATTTACACACAGAAAAATTTTGGAATATTTAACTTTCTTGGTGAATTTTTGTCAGGGAAGCTATGGACTTCCGTAATCATGCAATATGTTGATGTTCTTCTCATAAAAAAAATATTTGGGTTTAGAATTGGGCTTTGCTTTTTTATATACATATAAATAGCCGAGTGACCCGGGCAACGACCCAGGTTTACCCGAAGGACCCGCAGGTGAGAAACTATAGAAGAAAAATTTTAACAAATCAGAAAATGAAAGTGCAAACAACAGAACTACACTACTTTAAGGACATGAGATTAAATGGGATTAATGGGATACATGGGATTAAAACTTCTCAGAAGCATAACAATAGCACCAACCTAGAGTTTAACTGGTGTGGATGCATTCCTCTGGGAGTAAGACTATTGAGAAATTCAGTAGGGGGTTATTTTGCTTCTCCGCATTCTAACACTCCAACTGTTAACACTGAGGAAACACTGACTCATGTTTGGTAAGCAATTTCAGGGAAGAAACTATAGACATTGGATTAAATAAATTATTAAATAAATTGCATTAAATAAAAATTATCAGATTTAAATAAATATTATTAGAGTGAAAAAAAAAGAAAAATTTAACAAATTAGAAAATAAAATTTCGAACAATACAACTATATTGCAGATAAGATAAGAGGACCTTATTAAAAAATAAATAAAAAAACTGCAATTCGACACTATCGATAATTCGACACTATCGATAATTCGACACTATCGATAATTCGACACTTTCGATAATTCGACCATTTTAAAAATCAAATTTTCAAGATTGATTGTTGTTTAAATACAACTTTACTGGTAAAAGGTATTACAGAGGCGAAGGCAGCCACTTTAAAATTAAACACAGGCTCTTGTAGGAAGAACCCAAATATTCAGAATGAATGGAAGTCTGAAATCTGAAGGACCAAAAGATATGGGTCATCTTTACATGTATGCTATCCAATGTTTGCACACTTGAAAAAGCCACTTAAAGTTGTCCGTGCGTAAACACAGGCTCTTGTAGCCAAGGTTTGTCCTTGAGCCTTATTTATAGTCATAGCAAAAGCCAACCTTAGTGAAAACTAACGCCTCTCTAGAATGAAGCGAAGGTTGGTATCCGAAGGGGCCAAAGATATTTCAGACACTATACAGTGTGTTCAACTTTGGGCACTGTCAGTATATGTGCTTCGAACAATACAACTATATTGCAGATAAGATAAGAGGACCTTATTAAAAAATAAATAAACAAACTGCAATTCGACACTATCGATAATTCGACACTATCGATAATTCGACACTTTCGATAATTCGACACTTTCGATAATTCGACCATTTTAAAAAATCAAATTTTCAAGGTTGATTGTTGTTTAAATACAACTTTACCGGTAAAAAGGTATTACAGAGGCGAAGGCAGCCACTTTAAAATTAAACACAGGCTCTTGTAGGAAGAACCCAAATATTCAGAATGAATGGAAGTCTGAAATCTGAAGGACCAAAAGATATGGGTCATCTTTACATGTATGCTATCCAATGTTCGCACACTTGAAAAAGCCACTTAAAGTTGTCCGTGCGTAAACACAGGCTCTTGTAGCCAAGGTTTGTCCTTGAGCCTTATTTATAGTCATAGCAAAAGCCAACCTTAGTGAAAACTAACGCCTCTCTAGAATGAAGCGAAGGTTGGTATCCGAAGGGGCCAAAGATATTTCAGACACTATACAGTGTGTTCAACTTTGGGCACTGTCAGTATATGTGCTTCGAACAATACAACTATATTGCAGATAAGATAAGAGGACCTTATTAAAAAATAAATAAACAAACTGCAATTCGACACTATCGATAATTCGACACTATCGATAATTCGACACTTTCGATAATTCGACACTTTCGATAATTCGACCATTTTAAAAATCAAATTTTCAAGGTTGATTGTTGTTTAAATACAACTTTACCAGTAAAAAGGTATTACAGAGGCGAAGGCAGCCACTTTAAAATTAAACACAGGCTCTTGTAGGAAGAACCCAAATATTCAGAATGAATGGAAGTCTGAAATCTGAAGGACCAAAAGATATGGGTCATCTTTACATGTATGCTATCCAATGTTCGCACACTTGAAAAAGCCACTTAAAGTTGTCTGTGCGTAAACACAGGCTCTTGTAGCCAAGGTTTGTCCTTGAGCCTTATTTATAGTCATAGCAAAAGCCAACCTTAGTGAAAACTAACGCCTCTCTAGAATGAAGCGAAGGTTGGTATCCGAAGGGGCCAAAGATATTTCAGACACTATACAGTGTGTTCAACTTTGGGCACTGTCAGTATATGTGCTTCGAACAATACAACTATATTGCAGATAAGAT
The DNA here is from genome assembly GCA_030710605.1 of Cordylochernes scorpioides. NCBI lineage: Eukaryota > Metazoa > Arthropoda > Arachnida > Pseudoscorpiones > Chernetidae > Cordylochernes > Cordylochernes scorpioides. The sequence goes on along the minus strand of CP092863.1, from coordinate 39,401,151 downwards.
AAGAGGACCTTATTAAAAAATAAATAAACAAACTGCAATTCGACACTATCGATAATTCGACACTATCGATAATTCGACACTTTCGATAATTCGACACTTTCGATAATTCGACCATTTTAAAAATCAAATTTTCAAGGTTGATTGTTGTTTAAATACAACTTTACCGGTAAAAAGGTATTACAGAGGCGAAGGCAGCCACTTTAAAATTAAACACAGGCTCTTGTAGGAAGAACCCAAATATTCAGAATGAATGGAAGTCTGAAATCTGAAGGACCAAAAGATATGGGTCATCTTTACATGTATGCTATCCAATGTTCGCACACTTGAAAAAGCCACTTAAAGTTGTCCGTGCGTAAACACAGGCTCTTGTAGCCAAGGTTTGTCCTTGAGCCTTATTTATAGTCATAGCAAAAGCCAACCTTAGTGAAAACTAACGCCTCTCTAGAATGAAGCGAAGGTTGGTATCCGAAGGGGCCAAAGATATTTCAGACACTATACAGTGTGTTCAACTTTGGGCACTGTCAGTATATGTGCTTCGAACAATACAACTATATTGCAGATAAGATAAGAGGACCTTATTAAAAAATAAATAAACAAACTGCAATTCGACACTATCGATAATTCGACACTATCGATAATTCGACACTTTCGATAATTCGACACTTTCGATAATTCGACCATTTTAAAAATCAAATTTTCAAGGTTGATTGTTGTTTAAATACAACTTTACCAGTAAAAAGGTATTACAGAGGCGAAGGCAGCCACTTTAAAATTAAACACAGGCTCTTGTAGGAAGAACCCAAATATTCAGAATGAATGGAAGTCTGAAATCTGAAGGACCAAAAGATATGGGTCATCTTTACATGTATGCTATCCAATGTTCGCACACTTGAAAAAGCCACTTAAAGTTGTCTGTGCGTAAACACAGGCTCTTGTAGCCAAGGTTTGTCCTTGAGCCTTATTTATAGTCATAGCAAAAGCCAACCTTAGTGAAAACTAACGCCTCTCTAGAATGAAGCGAAGGTTGGTATCCGAAGGGGCCAAAGATATTTCAGACACTATACAGTGTGTTCAACTTTGGGCACTGTCAGTATATGTGCTTCGAACAATACAACTATATTGCAGATAAGATAAGAGGACCTTATTAAAAAATAAATAAACAAACTGCAATTCGACACTATCGATAATTCGACACTATCGATAATTCGACACTTTCGATAATTCGACACTTTCGATAATTCGACCATTTTAAAAATCAAATTTTCAAGGTTGATTGTTGTTTAAATACAACTTTACCGGTAAAAAGGTATTACAGAGGCGAAGGCAGCAACTTTAAAATTAAACACAGGCTCTTGTAGGAAGAACCCAAATATTCAGAATGAATGGAAGTCTGAAATCTGAAGGACCAAAAGTTATGGGTCATCTTTACATGTATGCTATCCAATGTTCGCACACTTGAAAAAGCCACTTAAAGTTGTCCGTGCGTAAACACAGGCTCTTGTAGCCAAGGTTTGTCCTTGAGCCTTATTTATAGTCATAGCAAAAGCCAACCTTAGTGAAAACTAACGCCTCTCTAGAATGAAGCGAAGGTTGGTATCCGAAGGGGCCAAAGATATTTCAGACACTATACAGTGTGTTCAACTTTGGGCACTGTCAGTATATGTGCTTCAAGGACATGAGAGCACATGCGCTGAAACACCATACGTGTTCCATCGCAAAGATCCTAAAGGCATTGGTGAAAGTCTAAATAAATATTTTGGAAATAAAAAAAATATATATATACTAGAAATGTAGTTTTAATGAGGTCCTTTAAATATTTTCATTCCTTTTATATGTTGTCTTATCTGCGATATAGTAGCATTTTTTGCAATTTTATTTGCTGATTTGTGTCATTTTTTCACTCCAAATATATTTATTTAAACTCTTCAAATAATGCCTATAGTTTCTTTCCTGAAATTGCTTAGCAAACATGAGTTGGTTGTATTGTTATGCTTCGGAGATATTTTAATCCTAAGCAGGGTCTTTAAGAATGGTACACGTATGGTTACACAGTGCATGTGCTCTCATGTTCTTGAAGTAGTGTAGATGTGTTGTTTGCACTTTTATTTTCTGATTTGTTAGTATTTTTCTTCTTTTTTCATTTTAAATAATTTTTTAGGCATAGGAACCAATGCCTATAGTTTATCACCTGCGGGCCCTTCGAGTAAACCCGGGGCGTTGCCCGGGTCACTCGGCTAGTTTAAATATATTTCTATTATATTCATTATTTAAAATTTTAATGCTAAACAATATAGAATAATCAAGTTTCAACTGTTTAAGCCATTCTCTTCCTAATAAAATTACCTGGATTTTTTCATTTACAACAATTAATCGTAAATATTGGTTGGCTTCTTTTACAAAAACATTTCTTTGATCTATAATCTCTATTGATTTACCACAAAAGGATTTTAATCTTAAAATTGTTGGAAATAATCTTTTACCTTGCCAATAATTCTTATAAATATCTTTAGGTATTAACGTAACTGGACTTCCTGTATCTATTGTAAAGCACAAAGAATAATCATCTACTGTTAAATTTATTGTGGCATCAGTTTCGCCCTGTACAGAATATATAGAGTCCTCTTGTACAAATTTACATCCCCACATTCTTTTACTAGCTTTGCAGACCCTACTTAAGTGACCCAGTTTATTACATTTTAAAACAAGTCTTTTTTCTATGAGGTAAAACAGATGCCACGTGTGAATGTCTTTCACCACATCTATAACACACTATTTTGCCTTTGCCACTTTGCCTGAAAGGCCTATACTGCGCCGTACTATTAATGTACTCGCCCTTTTTATCCTTTCAATTCACAGGGGATATCTTGGCCACTAATTTATCTTGTAATTCTCTTGTATTTATCTCCGCCAATTCGAACGAGATCGCCACTGCAAAAACTTTATCCAGGGTGACATCGTCGTCCTCTTGTAGTAGCTTCTTTTGCAGGATTTCCGACTTGATTCCAGCCACAAAACGGTCTCGCATCATGGTTCACAACATATCGACGAAATTACAATTTATTGCCAAATGTTTCAATTCTCTAAGATATTCCGAAATTGATTCTCCTTCCTGTTGAATTCTCTTTAAAAATCTACATCGCTGTGGTATCACTTTCTTCTTTGGATCCAAATGCAGCTTAATTCTTTGAATGATAGTATCATAGGGTTGATCATTCATTGGACCAGGAAGAAAATGTCGTTTCCCTGCTTCAAAGTTTCAGAATCTGGTAGCGAGGTAAAAATCAGCACTTTAATCTCCTTCTTCAGATTCCAAAAAGAAAGCCTCAAATTTTTGCACAAAAAGATCGAAGTGTCCTCCACTGGGCTATAGCTTCTAAAAGGTATTATTAACTTTGAACTTGTCATGCTGAACTTTTCTACTCCTTTGTTTTCTTGATTCAGATAGTTTAAAAGATGTAATCTTAAACCATTTTCCTATTTTCCTCTCCATAATTCGAGAGTCAGTTTTGTTTAAAAGATGTAGTTGTTATACTTGCATAGACGCCGTTTTCCTCAGCTTTTTACTGGCTCTGTAGATCGCGCATCCTCGTCGCCACTTTTGTTGTGTCGTAATTAGACATACAAGAGCTCAAACTTGACCATGGCCAACAACAAATGTCCAATTTATATATACATATATTTTTACATAATGAGGCTTTAAATAATACAAATAATATTCATCTTTTTACATAAACAACAGTTAATACATAGCGAGAAGAGTAGAGGACTGAGCACAGATCCCTGAGGTACACCAGCCCATGTTCTTCGGTCCTTGGAAAATGTTCCATTGACCCGAACCTTTATCCTCCTTCCCCTTAAGAAGTCTGCAATCCAGATTAAGGTTTTCCCTCTTACTCTGATGTTGTGCAGCCTTTCAAATAATTTCTACACTCGAACAAAAGCTGAGGTCATATCCAGGAATACGGCCGCTGTCTTCTTTGGCAGTTTTTCCTAGAAATCTATTATTGATTGACAGAAGTAGAACAGTTTATCAGTTGTACAGTGTCTGGATCTTTAGGCAGTTTGGTAGAAGTTTATTTTATTATTGTTAGTGAGCCAGACTATGAGCCTAGAGTGGATAATTCATTCTGTTATTTTACAAAGAATGCTGGTAAGAGCAATTGGCCGATAGTTCTTGCATTCCTTAGCATCTTTGTTTGGTTTCAGTGTTGGCACTATAATTGATATCTTTCAATTCTTTGGTAGTTTACCAGTTTGCGATGAAATGTTCAGTATTCGTAGGAGTTTATTTTTAGCTTCGTCTCCAAAGTGTTTAATCATTTGACCAAAGATTAGAGCATCTCCAGGTGACATCTTGGATTTAACTTTCCTATTGATGAATTTAGCTCATTCAGTGTGAAGTCTCTCGAGTAAATATCTTGTTGATGGTAATTTCTTGCTTGTTTAACTAACTTGTTTATATTAATTTTTAGAGTCCTGCCTTCATTCGTATAGCTGAGTCTGGAAGTGCTTGAAAGATATTCAGCAATTATGTCAGCCATCTGTTTGTTCGTTCTCGCTGTTCATATCGGTTAGAGTATTGGAGGATTAGTGTTGGTTTTGATTGTTTTATAACACTAATTATATTCCAGTGATGGCTTTCCTTTTTTGGATCCATTTTCTTCGCAGAATTCTGCCCATTTTTCTTGTTTGAATATCCAAATTTCTTGTTCTATTTTGTGACTAATTTCAATGAGTTCCTTTATGATTTCTTCTGTTTATTTGTTTTAAGAAGTTCATTTTTATTGTATCTCTCTGCAATCAGTGCCTCGATATTGTGGTCCTTCCAGTAAAGTATTCACAGGTCTTCACGTCTACCTCTAGGTATCGATACTTTTGCAGCTTTGGATATGTTCAAAGAGAATTTTTCCAAGTTTTTGCCAATCGTTCTGTGATTTAATTCTTCGTTGCACAGTTCTTCAAGCTTTTCTGTAAATTTTTTCCAGTGTTCTTTTATTCTGTTGAAAATTATCAATTTTGAATTTTAGGGTTGTTAAAATTGGTCTGTGGTCACTGATTGCACCTCTCAGGATTTTCCATTGTGTTGTGGGTGCGATGTTGTAATTTATCGCTGTGATGTCTATTGCGGATTCTGTGCCTGTGGACTTGGATAGATAGGTGCTCTTTTCGTTATTTAACGGCGTAAGGTTGAGGTCGGTTAGCATGTCCTCAACCTGCTGACCTTTGTTATCCTAGACAGGTGATCCCCAAGTTGGTCTTTAGGCGTTAAAATCACCAAGTATGATTGCGATATCCGAAGACGCTTCACTTAATGTCTCTATCAGGCCTGTATTGATGCTAGTATTATCGTGGTGATAAACATTTATGATTGGAATTGTTTTATCTGTAATATAGATTTACATTGCCTGAGCTTCTGTCGTGCTTTCTCTAGGCTTACTCTGATTATAGGCGATTTCCTTAAATTTGATTTCTAGAGTTTTAATCAAAACGGCAAGTCCTCCTCCGAATCTTCCCGGTCTGTCCTTTCGTAATGTTGTATAATCTTTGATATTGAATCTCAGATTCTGATTCAATTTTGTCTCCTGAGGACAATTAATATGTACATTGTTGTCACAGAGAAGACAAGTCAGCTCTTTATTTTCCTCTGGGTACCATTTATATTGAGTTGTAGTAGATTGAATTGTGTCCTCGTAGTAGATTTCTCATCATGAGCTCGAGCTGCAGCTCCTGACGCGGCGGTTACCCCGGACGCGGTAGCATTACTGGAGATATCATTTTTGCTCTTCATTTGAAAATGGATGCCGTTGCAACGTTAGTTATCTTGGAAACGAACCAGAATTTGGTCAAATATACCAAGGGTCCAGGGGGGACCGCAAGGAGGTGTGGTCGAACTTCTCCCTTTCCCCCTGGAATGCCGTCACTACAGGATAAAGCACTCTTGGTGAATTTTTTAAATTGTGATTCAGAATCTGCCACTGAAGCTTTACGAGCGTTTCGTTCCTTTAAAGATATTCAAAGCGGTAAATGACCAATGAGTTGCTACTCTCTAAAGCGATTGATTAAAAGTTTTGAGGAAACTGGATCTCTGGAAGCAAAACCTCGGAGTGGAAGACCATCGGCATGCAAGTCAGTGGGTGTTACGGTTTTGCAGAATGCTGAAGCTATTGAAACGTTATCCACGTATGGAGAAGTAAGTGCTAAACAAGTTTCTCGACAAACGGGGATTTCGTATGGAACAGTTTGGAGAGAATACATATTTAGAATTTTTCTATAAAAATACCCTAACAAAATTCAAAGTTTTCAAGAGTTGAAAGTCAGCGATTTTGAGAAGCGTCAAGAATTCGCTGCATGGGTTTTCCGGCAAATTGATATTGATGAAAACTGGCTGTCAAATGTTCTAAGAACAGATGATGCTCACTTTTATCTAAAGGGAGAATTTAACATTCAAAACTGCCTCATTTTGGCAACAGAAAACCCTAGGTTTTACAGAAATACCACTTCATCAGCACAGAGTTACAGTTTTGTGTGGGTTCACTTCTTCTTTTATTATTGGGCCATTTTTCTTTTAAAAATTCAATGGAAGAACTTTTAAAACCGTTTTTGTAACTGGTGAACGTTATGTTCAACTTTTGAGAGAAAAGGTTATTCCCATATATTGCAGGACAGACAAGCACTAAGCGAAATAACATTCATGCAAGATGGAGGACCTCCTCATATCTCCCGCGGTGGGAAACAATTGCCGAAGGATACGTTCGGTGGAATTCATTGATAAGTCGCCACTTTATATACCAGTGGCCCCCAATATCATCAGACTTGACGCCTTACAATTTCGGTTATGGGGGTACATTAAGTCGTGTTTTTATCGATGCCGGCCTACCACATTGGCCATGTTGAAGGCTTCTATCAGATGGCACGTTTTTATGAATTTCAACTATTTAATTGTGACCATTCTGTCATCTATCGTCTGCAGACGGTGTTTGAGAATGAAGGGCGCCACATTGAGCAAGGATTGTGATCTAATACAAGAGAGAAGGCAGTTACCTCATGTGTTATATTTTGCAGCTCTTTGTTTTGGGTTATGGGAATAATAAATGCTGTCCTCACATCTTGACTCTTTTTTTCTGTAAACAGTAATTTTTTTGTTTGTCATTTGCCCATATCTTATATTATGTCGTGCAGGCCAAAGTGTTATAACTTCTCGAATAACACTGGTATACACAATTTTACCCCTTATGTTTAGTTTATCGCTTTTAGCTCATTAGAAGAAATAACATAAGGAATAATCTTTGTATCCCCCCCCCCCAACTTTAGATGTTTTGCGCAAAAAATAATACAAAATGATTTTACTACCACGTTTTTCAACGCAAAAGGTCGATTTAAGAATGATTTTTTTTAGGGGATACATTTTCAAAATTATGTACAGTATAATAAACAATGATAACATTTGACAAACCCATAGGATATTTGGAATAAAGTACGACAAATATATTTTGTCACTCCCCTCTATATTTCATTTGTTGGATCATGACAAATATCCAGTTAAATAGTCAAGTGTCGACAATTAGTCAAGAAACTATACATTCCTTATAGCACGAAATCTTATTAGTAGTGCCATCATAATTTTTGGTACTATATTAACATTTCAAAAATCGTGTATTGATATCAGTAGTTGTTTTCAAACATTCAATTTATTTCACAAAACTCCATATAAAATATAAATATTTTTTGCTACATGTTTTAATTTGCATATACCTATTTTACATATCTCAGATTGTATTTAAAAATCGGCAACCAATTCTTCTAACTTTTGGCGAAATGGTGTTTTATTAATTCATCATTTGATATTATTAAGGTTCTTTCCTGGTATTCAAAAAGGAAAAATACGTGTCGTTCAGTTATATTTTTCAATTTATCAAACAATTTGCCGCTGAATCTCTGATTCTGGTAGAGCGCCATCTAGCGAATAAATTTGTAACTAAAATCAATTTCGAATTTTTTATTATTTGCCATAAAAAATCCCATTGCATCCTGAACACAATGGTGTTTATCGCATTGCTCTAGCGCAAATATTCGCGGAGTTATTAATTTTTAATGTTGTGCGGGACTTTTGGATCACCCTGTATTTATATTTTTTCTCTTTTTATTTCGATTACTTTTTTTTTGTAAAAATTTTATAACTGTTTCTGTTTAAAAAATGTAAATCGACGCAATTATCCCTAGCCGGGATATCGCGTTTGAGTGTTGAAATAAATAAATAAATAAATAATCTATTCAGATATTCATTCATCCACTAATCCCGTTTCTTATAGATATGAGTACCCAATACCCTCTCCGCCAAAAAACGCCCATTTAACACAATACAGAACAGTAGATGAGAGGATGAAGACAGCTTTCAAGATTAAAAAAAAATTACTGGGAGATATATATAAGAGAACACACCGACACTTTCCAAGCCAAACTAATATGCTAGATCTCACGCAAAGTGAGAACTTCTGACTTTCAGACTCAAGTAATGGAACCTGTCGGATGAAAATGTGCGAAAAACGTGTCAAGGAGAATGGCACAAAACCTTTTCCTACATTTATGCAGTTCGAGATGGAATCGCTCTATCCAACAAAATTGTAACAAAGTATTTTATGTACAGCTATATACAGGGTGATCCAAAAGTCCCGCACAACTTTTAAAATTAATAACTCCGTGAAGATTTGCGCTAGAGCAATGCGGTAAACACCATTGTGTTCAGGATGCAATGGGATTTTTTATGACAAATAATGAAAAATTCGAAATTGATTTTAGTTACAACTTTATTCGCTAGATGGCGCTCTATCAGAATCCGCGATTCAGCGGCCAAATTGTTTGATAAATTGCAAAATATAACTGAACGACACGTATTTTTCCTTTTTGAATACCAGGAAAGAACCCTAATAATATCAAATGATAAATTAATAAAACACCATTTCGCCAAAAGTTAGAAGAAATGGTTAACGATTTTTAAATACAATCTGAGATATGTAAAATAGGTATATGCAAATTAAAACATGTAGCAAAAAAAAAACTGATATTTTAGATGCGGTTTGCTGGAATCCTCTCAGCTATTTGAATTTCGAAAATAATAATTTTCTATTTTTTTTTAATTCAACTCTCTCTCAGTATCAATTATATTTATTTTAATTCATTTGAAAAATATTTATCTATCTCTGATGATTTATTTTACTCTGGAATGCCGTTGTTGTTTTTGTCGTGTCCAATAAAGAGCCTCAGATGTCTCCATGCATCTCTCTATCACAGCAGCAGCAGCATTGTCCACTATCTTGGGTGTGTAAAGCAGCTGCTCTGGGTCTATGTCAATTTTCTGCAAGGCTGCGGCCATTGCTGGGCATGAGAATATGTGAGTAGTTGTTAGTTCCACACCAGGACAGTTGTTGCATGTCCTATAGGTTCTTGTGCCATCTGGATGTATTGTCATTTCTTTATAGTGTTTTGTTCTAAGCCGTGTTATAGTTTTTGTCATTTTTCTCTCAGTGTTTATTTCGCATTTTGATTTTTTTCTTATTTTTGTTCAATTATCTTGTATTTTTCCAAAGCATCAGCGTCAAATAATGGCATTTGTTCTTAGAATTTTGGGTTTTGCTCCCCAATTTGTTCCACATAGCCTCTCAGAATGTTTAGGTTTCTGGTAGCTCTATTTGAGGTGTTAATTATGTGTTCTGTAAATCGCAATTCCTCATCAAGTATCACACCTAGGTAATTTGGAGATCTAATTTTATCAATTATATGGTTGTTTATGCTTATTTTGGAGTTAAATTCATGCCTTTTTTCTGTCAGTGAAGGAGACCTATAGGTTTGTGTTTATTGGGTTTATTGTCATTTTGAGTTTCATTGCCCACTTCTCCAGTCCTCTCATTGATGTGTTCAGTATTTTTCTGATATTTCTATACTGCTACTTGTGTGCCATATGATTATATAATCTGCATAACAGGCTACCTTTGTGTCTTCAGTGAGGATGGATGTTGTTAAGGTTGTGCCGTAATTAGACGTACAACAACTCAAACTTTACCATGACTCTTTATTTAGCTCTTATTCTTTTCGTTTGGCCAACAAAAAATGTCCAATTTATATACACATATATTCTTACATAATGAGACTTTAAAGAATGCAATTAATCTTCATCTATTTACATACACAACACATCTCCCCCCTTAATAATACTCCAGTCGGTCTGGGGGTTTCCTGGCTCTCTGACGTCTAGGACTGCGGACGGGCACTTGCACAGCGGCAGGGTCCGGTTTAGGAGTGCAAGAGGGCACGTGCAAAGCAACAGGCCCTGGTCTAGGAGTGCAAGAGGGTACGTGCACAGAAGCAGTCTCCTCCTTGTTTCCTGATGTAACCTCTGGAACCTCCTCTTCACTTTATTTCTGACTTCCACCTACAGGCTTCTCTCCTGATGTTCGAGGAAGTATCAAATATCTTGTCTCCACTTGTTTCTTTCTCACAGGTCGCAATTGCTTGATATGCCTCTTATACACGACGCCCTCGCAACTTATAAGGTAGTGACGGTAGCTCAATAATTTCAAAATGGTACCTTTTTACCGTTTAGGTCCAGTTGCATAGTTGCGGAAATAAACCTCGCAACCTGTAGTAAACTGGCCCTGCCTTCTCACGGCCTCATGAAATACCTCTCGCGGATTTCCCATCTTGGTATTAAATCCGAGAATCTTGATCTTAAACTTCTCTTCATTAGCAGTTCCGCTGGGGAATTCTTTTATTACAGTTTGGGGGAATGCTCTATGAGCAAATAGGAATCTTTGTAGATTCGTCTCTAAATCATCCTTCCCATTATTCTTTCTCAAAAGGTTTTTAAACTCTCTTACATATCTCTCAGCTAAACCATTTGTACTTGGATTATACGGACTGGTCTAAATGTGCCGTATACCATTCATTTTAGTAAATTGCTCGAATTCACCGGAGACAAACTGTCTTCCGTTATCTGTAACCAAAAATTAGGGCAATCCAAATCTGGCAAAAATTTCTCTAATATGATTTATAATCGTTTTGCTGGCAATATCTTTTATGATAAAAATGTCTATCCACTTTGAGTATGCGTCCACGAGAACCAAAAACATTCTTCCCATGAACGGACCCGCTAGATCAAGATGAAGTCGATGCCACGGTTTTTCGGGCCAAGTCCATTCCGAGATGGTAGCCGGAGGCATGCTTGCCGATTCTTGGCATACTATACATTCTCTAGTTAACTCCTCGATGTTACTGTCTATGCCTGGCCACCAGAAAATACCGTCTGGCAATTATCTTCATTTTAACAATCCCCATGTGTATTTCATGCAAGTCATTTAAAATTAAAGATCTTAATTTTTGGGGAATTACCACTCTTTTACGCCATTGAAAACAACCAAACTCCAAACTTAATTCTTCATTGATCTTATAATGAGGAGCTAGTGGGTTTTCTCTCGGTACCCTTGTGAATTTCCAGTTGCCTTCTCTAACATTCCGTGATACTATAGATAATATTTTATCTTGGGGCGTCTCATATGCCACCTCCATAAAAGAGAACGGTACCTTATTCAACTTTCTGAGAAGAAGTACCTGGTCTTCATCGAGAGACTCCCTGACACTCGATTCTAAAGGAAGACGTGACAATGCGTCAACATTTGAATTATCACTAGTGTTTCGAAATTCCACAGTATAATTAAATGCAGCTAATTTTAAGGACCATTTTTTAATTCTGGATGATGCACATATGGGAATTGGTTTATGAGGTGAAAATATATGAATTAAGGGTCGGTTGTCTGTGACCAATAAAACGCCAACGCTCAACGCCAAAAGTTATGCTCAACGCTTTATTTTCTAGTTGATAGAAACGTTTTTCCGCTTCAGTTAATGTTCTAGAAGCAAAAGTGATAGGGCATTCTTCCTTTCTATCATTTCTATGACTCAGAATTACCCCTAGTCCATAGTCCATTAATAATGATTTACATTTTTTAAATAACATTCGATATTCTTTCGTCCAATTCCATCTACAATTTTTATTCAAAAGTTGATAGAATAGCGCTAAAATGTTTGCTATATTCTTTATGAATCTATAATAATAAATTAAGAGTCCTATGAAAGATCTTAATTGCGAAACATTCTTTAGATTCAGGCGCCTCTATCACGGCTTCAATTTTATTTTCTAAGGGATGCAGTCCATATTTATCCATTTTAAACCCTAAATATTCCACCGATTTCTTTTTAAATTTACATTTATATCTGTTTAACTTTAAACCTTTTTCTAGCAATCATCTAAAAACTAGATCCAACATTTGTTCATGATCTTCAAAGTCTTTTCCTGCAACCAAAATATCATCTATGTAGCAGGCCACACCTGGCAAATCAGCATATAGACCTTCCATAATCCTCTGAAATTTATTTGGTGCTACCCTTACGCCATATGGTAGTATTTTATGAGAAAACAACCTCTTTGTTGTGTTTATATCAACAACAGCTTTGGCTTCTTCCGCTAACATTACTTGTAAGTAAGCCTGTGATAGGTCTAGAGTCGAAAATACGGTGCTTCTAGATACTTTTAAAAAGATCTCATCGATCGATTGAAGGGGATACCTATCTAATTCTATTGCTTTATTAGCTGTACATCTAAAGTCAACACATATCCTTACACTACCATCCTTTTTTAATACCGGTACTATTGGAGCGGCCCAATATGCATGAACTATAGGTTATAAAATGCAAGAATTCACTAAACGATCAATTTCATTCTCTTCTTTGTTTTTTAGAGAGAAAGGTAAACTTCTGGCCTTACAAAACACAGGAGTCACATCCTTTTTTAAATTAAAATTTATTTTAACATCCTTTAGACAGCTCAAATCTTTGTTAAACAAATCTGCATATCTATCAATCAAACTATTTCTATTAGATTATTTATTTAAATTTTTAATGCTAAACAATCTAGAATAATCAAGTTTTAACTGTTTAAGTCATTCTCTTTCTAACAAAATCACCCGGATTTTTCATTTACAACTATTAATCGTAAATATTGGTTGGCTTCTTTTACAAAAACATTTCTTTGCCCTATAATATCTATTGATTTACCAAAAAAGGACTTTAATTTTAAATTTGTTGGAAATAATTTTTTACCTTGCCAATAAATCTTATAAATATCCTTAGGTATTAACGTAATTGGACTTCCTGTATCTATTGTAAAGCACAAAGAATATTCATCTACTGTTAAATTTATTGTAGCATCAATTTCGCCCTGTACAGAATATAGAGTCCTCTTGTACAAATTTACATCGCCACATTTTTTTACTAACTTTCCAGACCCTACTTGAATGACCCAGTTTTTTACATTTTAAAACAAGTTTTTGTTCTATGAGGGCAAACAGAGGCCACGTGTGAATGTCTTTCACCACATCTATAACACATTATTTCTCACCTTTGCCTGAAAGGCCTATGCTGCACCATACTATTATTGTACTCACCCTTTTTATCTTTTCCATTCACAGGGGATATCTTGGCCACTAATTTATCTTGTAATTCTCTTGTATTTATTTGCGCCAGTTCGAACGAGATCGCCACTGCAAAACTTTATCCAGGGTGACATCGTCGTTTTCTTGTAGTTGCTTCTTTTGCAGGCTTTCCAACTTGATTCCAGCCACAAAACGGTCTCGCATTATGGTTCCCAGCATATCGCCGAAATTACAATTTATTGCTAAATGTTTCAATTCTCTAAGATATTCCGAAATTGATTTTCCTTCCTGTTGAATTCTCTTTAAAAATCTGCATCGCTCTGGTATCACTTTCTTCTTTGGATCCAAATGCAGCTTAATTCTTTGAATGATAGTATCATAGAGTTTATCTTTCATTAGATCAGGAAGAAAATGTCGTTTCCCTGCTTCAAAGTTTCAGAATCTGGTAGCGAGGTAAAAATCAGCACTTTAATCTCCTCCTTCAGATGCCAAAAAGTAAGCCTCAAATTTTTGTACAAAAAGATCGAAGTGTCCTCCACTGGGCTATAGCATCGAAAAGGTAGTATTAACTTTGAACTTGTCATGCTGATCTTTTCTACTCCTTTGTTTTCTTGATTTAGATAGTTTAAAATATGTAGTTGTTATACTTGCATAGACGCCGTTTTCCTCAGCTTTTTACTGGCTCTGTAGATCGCGCATCCTTGTCGCCACTTTTGTTGTGTCGTAATTAGACGTACAAGAGCTCAAACTTGACCATGGCCAACAACAAATGTCCAATTTATATATACATATATTTTTACATAATGAGGCTTAAAATAATACAAATAATATTCATCTATTTACATAAACAACAGTTAACATATAGCGAGAAGAGTAGAGGACTGAGCACAGATCCCTGAGGTACACCAGCCCATGTTCTTCGGTCCTTGGAAAATGCTCCATTGACCCGAACCTTTATCCTTCTTCCCCTTAAAAAGTCTGCAATACAGATTAAGATTTTTCCTTTTACGCCGATGTTGTGCAGCCTTTCAAATAATATTTCCCTTCACACTTGATCAAAAGCTGAGGTCATATCCAGGAATACGGCCATTGTCTTCTTTGGCGGCTTTTCCTAGAAATCTATTATTGATTGGCAGAAGTAGAACAGTTTATCAGTTGTAGAGTGTCTGGATCTTTAGGCAGTTTGGTAGAAGTTTATTTTATTATTGTTAGTGAGCCAGACTATGAGCCTAGAGTGGATAATTCATTCTGTTATTTTACAAAGTATGCTGGTAAGAGCAATTGGCCGATAGTTCTTGCATTCCTTGGCATTTTGTTTGGTTTCAGTATTGGCACTATAATTGATATCTTCCAATTATTTGGTAGTTTACCAGTTTGCCATGAAATCTTCAGTATTCGTAGGAGTTGATTTTTAGCTTTGTCTCCAAAGTGTTTAATTATTTGACCAAATATTAGAGCATCTCCAGGTGACATCTTGTATTTAACTTTCCTATTGATGAGTTTAGCTCATTCAGTGTGAAGTCTCTCGAGTAAATATCTTGTTGGTGGTAATTTCTTGCTTGTTTAACTAGCCTGTTTACATTATTTTTTAGAGTTCTGCTTTCATTCGTATATCTGAGTCTGGAAGTGCTTGAAAGATATTCAGCAATTATTTCAGCCATCTGTTTGTTCGTTCTCGCTATTCATATCGGTTAGAGTACTGGAGGATTAGTGTTGGTTTTGATTGTTTTATAACACTAATTATATTCCAGTGATGGCTTTACTTTTTTGGATCCATTTTTTTCGCAGAATTCTGCCCATTTTTCTTGTTTGAATATCCAAATTTCTTCTTCTATTTTGTGACTAATTTCAATGAGTTCCTTTATGATTTCTTCTGTTTTATTTGTTTTAAGAAGTTCATTGATATTGTCTCTCTCTGCAATCATTGCCTCGATATTGTGGTCCTTCCAGTAAAGTATTCAAAAGTCTTTACGTCTACCTCTAGGTATCGATGCTTTTTCAGCTTTGGATATGTTCGAAGAGATTTTTCCAATTTTTTGTCAATAGCTCTGTTATTTAATTCTTCGTTGCACAGTTCTTCAAGCTTTTCTGTATTTTTTTTCCAGTGTTCTTTTATTCTGTTGGAAATTCTCAATTTTGAATTTTAGGGTTGTTAAAATTGGTCTGTGGTCACTGATTGCACTTTTCAGAATTTTCCATTGTGTTGTGGGTGTGATGTAATTTATCGCTGTGATGTCTATTGCGGATTCTGTGCCTGTGGACTTGGATAGATAGGTGTTCATTTCGTTATTTAACGGTGTACGGTCGAGGTCGGCTAGCATGTCCTCAACCTTCTGACCTTTGTTATCCTGGACAAGTGATCCCCAAGTTGGTCTTTCGGCGTTAAAATCACCAAGTATGATTGCGATATCCGAAGACGCTTCACTTAATGTCTCTATCAGGCCTGTATTGATGCTAGTATTATCGTGGTGATAAACATTTATGATTGGAATTGTTTTATCTGTAAGATATATTTCTATTGCCTGAGCTTCTGTCGTGCTTTCTCTAGGCTTACTCTGATTATAGGCGATTTCCTTAAATTTGATTTCTAGAGTTTTAATCAAAACGGCAAGTCCTCCTCCGAATCTTCCCGGTCTGTCCTTTCGTAATGTTGTATAATCTTTGATATTGAATCTCAGATTCTGATTCAATTTTGTCTCCTGAGGACAAGTAATAGGTACTTTGTTGTCACAGAGAAGACAAGTCAGCTCGTTATTTTCCTCTGGTTGCCATTTATATTGAGTTGTAGTAGATTGAATTGTGTCCTCGTAGTAGATTTCTCATCATGAGCTCGAGGTGCAGCTCCTGACGCGGCGGTTACCCCGGACGCGGTAGCATTACTGGAGATATCAGTTTTGCTCTTCATTTGAAAATGGGTGCCGTTGCAACGTTAGTCTCTTGGAAAGGAACCAGAATTTGGTCAAATATTCCAAGGGTCCAGGGGGGACCGCAAGGAGGTGTGGTCGGACTTCTCCCCTTCCCCCTGGAATGCCGTCACTACAGGATAAATCACTCTTGGTGAATTTTTTAAATTGTGATTCAGAATCTGCCACTGAAGCTTTACGAGCGTTTCGTTCCTTTAAAGATATTCGAAGCGGTAAAGGACCAATGAGTTGCTACTCTCTAACGCGATTGATTAAAAGTTTTGAGGAAACTGGATCTCTGGAAGCAAAACCTCGGAGTGGAAGACCATCGACATGCAAGTCAGTGGCTGTTACGGTTTTGCAGAATATTTAAGCTATTGAAACGTTATCCACGTATGGAGAAGTAGGTGCTAGACAAGTTTCTCGACAAACGGGGATTTCGTATGGAACAGTTTGGAGAGAATACATATTTAGAATTTTTCTATAAAAATACCCTAACAAAATTCAAAGTTTTCACGAGTTGAAAGTCAGCGATTTTGAGAAGCGTCAAGAATTCGCTGCATGGGTTTTCCGGCAAATTGATATTGATGTAAACTGGCTGTCAAATGTTCTAAGAACAGATGATGCGTATTTTTATCTAAAGGTAGAATTTAACATTCAAAACTGCCTCATTTTGACAACAAAAAACCCTAGGATATTTACAGAAATACCACTTCATCAGCCCAGAGTTACAGTTTTGTGTGGGTTCACTTCTTCTTTTATTATTGGGCCATTTTTCTTTGAAAAAATCAATGGAAGAACTTTTAAAACCGTTTTTGTAACTGGTGAACGTTATGTTCAACTTTTAAGAGAAAAGGTTATTCCCATATTGCAGGACAGACAAGCACTAAGCGAAATAACATTCATGCAATATGGAGGACCTCCTCATATCTCCCGCGGTGCCAAACAATTGCTGAAGGATACGTTCGGTGAAATTCGTTGATAAGTCGCCACTTTATATACCAGTGGCCTCCGATATCACCAGACTTGACGCCTTAAAATTTCGGTTATGGGGGTACATTAAGTCGCGTTTTTATCGATGCCGGCCTACCACATTGGCCATGTTGAAGGCTTCTATCAGATGGCACGTTTTATAAATGTCAACTATTTAATTGTGACCATTCTGTCATCTATCGTCTGCAGGCGGTGTTTGAGAATGAAGGGCGCCACATTGAGCAAGGGTTGTGACCTAATACAAGAGAGAAGGCAGTTACCTCAGGTGTTATATTTTGCAGCTCTTTGTTTTGGGTTATGGGAATAATAAATGCTGTCCTCACATCTTGACTCTTTTTTTTTCTATGAACAGTAATTTTTTTGTTTGTCATTTGCCCACATCTTATATTATGTCGTGCAGGCCAAAGTGTTATAACTTCTCAAATAACACTGGTATACACAATTTTACCCCTTAAGTTTAGTTTATCGCTTTTCGCTCATTAGAAAAAATAGCATAAGGAATATTATCTTCATCCTCCCCCCCCCCAACAACTTTAGAAATTTTGCACAAAAAAATAATACAAAATGATTTTACTACCACGTTTTTCAACGCAAAAGGTCGATTTAAAAAGGATTTTTTTTTTAGGGGATACATTTTCAAAATTATGTACAGTATAATAAACAATGATAACATTTGACAAACCCATAGGATATTTGGAATAAAGTACGACAAATATATTTTGTCACTCCCCTCTATATTTCATTTTTGGATCATGACAAATATCCAGTTAAATAGTCAAGTGTCGCCAATTAGTCAAGAAACTACACATTCCTTATAGCACGAAATCCTATTAGTAGTGCCATCATAATTTTTGGTACTATATTAACATTTCAAAAAATCGTGTATTGATATCAGCAGTGTTTTTCAAACATTCAATCTATTTCATAAAACCCCATCTATAATATATATATTTTTTGCTACATGTTTTAATTTGCATATACCTATTTTACATATCTCAGATTGTATTTAAAATCGTTAACCATTTCTTCTAACTTTTGGCGAAATGGTGTTTTATTAATTTATCATTTGATATTATTAGGGTTCTTTCCTGGTATTCAAAAAGGAAAAATACGTGTCGTTCAGTTATATTTTTCATTTTATCAAACAATTTGGCCGCTGAATCGCTGATTCTGGTAAAGCGCCATCTCTAGCGAATAAAGTTGTAACTAAAATCAATTTTGAATTTTTCATTATTTGCCATAAAAAATCCCATTGCATCCTGAACACAATGGTGTTTACCGCATTGCTCTAGCGCAAATATTCGCGGAGTTATTAATTTTTAAAGTTGTGCGGGACTTTTGGATCACCCTGTATAAATAGCTGAGAGGATTCCAGCAAACCGCATCTAAAATATCAGTTTTTTTTTTTTTGCTACATGTTTTAATTTGCATATACCTATTTTACATATCTCAGATTGTATTAAAAAATCGTTAACCATTTCTTCTAACTTTTGGCGAAATGTTGTTTTATTAATTTATCATTTGATATTATTAGGGTTCTTTTTGGTATTCAAAAAGTAAAAATACGTGTCGTTCTGTTATATTTTTCAATTTATCAAACAATTTGGCCGCTGAATCGCTGATTCTGGTAGGGCGCCATCTAGCGAATAAAGTTGTAACTAAAATCAATTTCGAATTTTTCATTATTTGCCATAAAAAAATCCGATTGCATCCTGAACACAATGGTGTTTACCGCATTGCTCTAGCGCAAATATTCGCGGAGTTATTAATTTTTAAAGTTGTGCGGGACTTTTGGATCACCCTGTATATCGCCGTGTAATTCTGTCTTAGCTAATTTTCCACTTGACGATATAATTCCTCTTATTACACGACGATAAAATTCTTGTGGTAAAACTCTTATTGTCTTCATCATATCCACATGCTTCTTCGTTATATATTATATATATATTGCGTATGATATTGTTTTTTACAGCACAATACAACAATGTTGGCAAGTTTCTCTAGAGTGGAATGTCGAGGTGACGAATCCACTCCAGGGCCTCCTCTGTGCACCGGTGGATATCCCCAAGTGTTCCCTGGAAGACGTTATATTGATGGGCACATATGACTATTTTTTTTATCTTATAACTCTAGTAATATTGTGCTATAGAGTGTTTAATTGGATACCTACAAACCACGTTTATTTTTACCTTTAATACACACACATACACACTGCACACTCGCATGCCCAAACACATATCACACACACACACACACACTCGGGCGTGCGGCCACGCTTTCGCGAGCTCCGCCGTTTTCGCCTTTTGAGTGCGTGTAAAGGGCGCTTAGTCTGGCAAGTGTGATATTGGCAGAAAGCCCAGGATGTGCTGAAAAAGTGCCTGAAAGGCCCAGCATCCTGCTACAAACAGGCGAGGAATTATCGCCAAAAAATGGGAATATGAAGAAAACAAATGAAATTTCTTCTGAAAATCAAAAATATGCAAATTCGCCGGCAGGCGACATGCATGTAAATCTGTCCGCCGCGCGTGGTGACGTCACGGCGCCACCGACTGCTGCTACGACCAGCGCTACAACAGCCAGCCCGGCCTCGCTCAACTGGGCCGACAGCGAGATGGCGGAGGTGTACGCCAACGACGACTACACAGTCGTGAAGAGCAAGAAAAGGCGCCGTATCTCACCGTCACCTGACCACGCCGGTAAACAGTCAAGCAGGCCTGCTGAGAAGCCCAACTCCCAGCAGCAGAAGCGGCCAACAGGGCCGAGAACAGTGCCGCCTAAGGAGATCAAGGCAACGCGCGCGAACATCGCCGACGCCAAGGCGAGGCAGGCCACTACCAACCACGAGAACTACATCTTCGTGGAGCTGTGCCCTGACATCCCGGACTACTCCTACCTCCGGGCAATGGGCGACCTGGTCGGAGGGCCCAAAAATATCACACAATTCAACAGGATGAACGGCCACTACATCGTGGGCCTCGCGAGCAAGAACCTTGCGAGCCGCCTGGTGGAGGAGGGCCTGAACATCGAGGGAACACTCCTCAAGGTCTTCCCCTTTCGCAAGAGGGCCGAAAGGATAATCGTGGCCAATCTCCCCGGCTTTGTAGAGGACGACACCATCGTGCAGGCCCTGCGTAAATATGGAGACATCACCTCCATCGCCCCCATCATGATCAAAATGGGGGAGTACGCCTTCAGCGACGGCCGCCGGGAGGCATTCATCCTGCTCCGCGAGGGCGTAAGGCTGGAGACCCTGCCCACCCGACTGACCATCCAGTCCAAAGGAGACACCCTGTCGGCCTTCCTCTCTTTTGGAATCAAGTGTTCCAAATGCGGAAAGCAGGGCCACCGCAGAGCCAACTGCCCAGCGCTCGCCAGGCAAGGGAACAGCAGCCCCAGGCAAGCAGCGTCTCCCACCGACGCAAGGCCCTCCCCCCTCCTCCTCCTCCTCCTCAGCAGCCAAGGAGGCCGACACCTGCGCCCGCAACACCGGCGTCCCCTGTCCAACCGGCGAAGACTTCAACTGAGGCTCCAGTGACCCCCTCGGCGCCCCATCCTGCCGAACCGAGGGATCTTGCCCAGCCCGCCCCTGTCGCCCTTCCTGCTCCTCTGGCTGCCCCGCGGCCCCCCGAGCCCGAGACCTTTCCGCTCGACATTGAGATGTCGGAGGAGGAGCTGACCTCAACTCCCTCCGCGTCTCCCCGGGGAAAACCCGCACTCGTCCAGCTGCAGGAGCACCTCAAGCAGTCCCCCAACCTCTCCATCGACTGGGACGGGCTGCCCGGTATAGACCGCGAGGACGCACAGCGGCTACTCACCTCTAAAAGAAAAATGGAGAAGCGAGTGCCCTCGCTGTCAAAAGCACAGGTCGCCGCCCTCGACCAGGTGGCCGAAACCATCAAGGCCTCAATCCCAGACTCCAACCACATCATCCGCAAGACCCTCCAGAAGACCAAGGGGGTGCTTAAGGGACGGCAACAATGAGCTACCGTCTCGCCAGCATCAACGCGCGAGGGCTCGCCACTCGGGGGAGGAGCCTTTCCCTTTGTCATCTCCTCAGGCAACATCACGTGGACATCGCGTTTGTCCAGGAGACAAACGCATTTCATCTCGGCAGCGGCCAAGACCTCTGACTCGGCTACAACGCTGTTATATTGGCCCATCCCGTAGCCATCTCGGGATCCGGACTCGCCTGCGTCTTCGGACCAGGCGTAGCCGTGCTACAACAGCGTATCCTGTGGCCGGGCCACATCGCCTTGGCAACAATAGATGTCCACGGCGAGGAGATGACGGCCATCGCCGTTCATCTGGCGCATGAACCCCGGGAGAGAAACCGACAACAGGAGCTCCTGGCGGCGGCAGCGGCACAGGAGGAGGAGGGGGCCTGCTGGATCATCGGCGACTTTAACATCAGGGATCGGGGCCCCTCATCATCATCATCATCGGATGCCCTCGCCGCTCTTCTGGACCTGGCCGCGCTGGTCGACGTGGCCACCCAGTTCGACGCCGCCCACCTGCCCACCAGAGTCGCCATGCACGGCGACCAAGTCGAATCCAACCGCCTGGACCGTATCCTCGTCCCTGCTGGAGTCCTGGATCGCGTGTCCATCTACGCGACCAGCCACTACCACCTCTCGGACCACCGCCTCGTGCTGCTCCAGGTGGGCCCGCCCACCGCCGTCTCCTCCCCCACCCAGCCTCGCTTGGCCGCGATGCTCCGCTCGGGCCTCGTTCTCGAACATCTGGCTGGTTACATTCGGGAGCTCGAGGAAGACACGGCGCACGATGACGACGACGGGATCCTATGGGACAGGTGGACCACCATCAAGGCGGGCTACTGGCGGAGGCCAGATCCCTGCACGATCCGCGCCACGCTGCCAGCGACAGCTACGTCTACAGGGCGAGACGTTACATCGCGGCGCAGCTCGAGGCCTCCTCCATCCGGGCCGACTACCCTTCGCTGCCGGACCTAGCACGCGCCATCCGCCTCCGACGCCCGGTCAGCGTCATCAGGGACGAGCAGGATAACATCATCGAGGGCCCCGAGCTTCGGCGGAGGGCGTTCGCGACCTTCCAGCCTCGCTTCGCCCGTCCCACCAGCGATCCAGCTGCGGGAGCTGCTTTCATCGCCAGCAGCGCGCCCACCACAACCCGCGAGCTGAGTGAGGAGGACCCGCTCCACCGGCCGGACATCAGCCCCAGCGAGATCGCCAACGCTATCGAGCACCTCCCTCGCGGAAAGGCCCCCGGCTGGAATGGATTGCCGTGCGAGCTCCTCGTCGCCTTCAGCGAGGACTTCTTCGCGGAAGCTCTGGCCCGGGTGTTCGCGGCATCACGGCTCCGCGGTGCCCTGCCTCCGTCGACCCGGCGCAGCTCCATCTGCCTCGTGCCCAAGCCCCGCGGAGGTCGCGGCCTTGATGGCTACAGGCCCGTCGCGCTGCCCTCGGCCGACTACAGGGTCCTGGCCGCCATCCTTCACCGGCGCCTCAAGCCCCACCTGCGAACCCTTGTGCCGGAATGCCAGACCTACGCCGTCCCCGGGAGGTCCCCGTCATGGAACATCGCCATGGTGACGGACGCCTTCGAGGAGGCCACCGCCCTAGGCTCGCCGCTGGCCGTCATGGGCGTAGACCTGGAGTCCGCCTTTGACTCACTAGACCGCGGCTTCCTGGAGTCCCTGCTGACGTCCCTCCGCCTCCCGCCGGCCTTGAGGGCCTGGATTAACATCCTCTACGCCGGGGCGGACGCCACCATCCGGGCCGGAGGATTCTACACCGCCGCCTTCCCCCTCCTCAACGGCCTAAGGCAGGGTTGCGCCGTGAGTGCCGCACTCTTCAGCATCGCCACGGGGCCGCTGCTACGTCGCCTGGAGTTGACCCTCGGCGTGGGCAATGTCATCGCCTACGCCGACGACATCGTCCTCCTATTCCATCGCGACGGAGACTTCGAACGGGTGGCGACCGTCTTCGAGGAGTACAAGCAGGCCTCCGGGGTTGGCGTGAACCTCCGGAAGAGCGCTGGCCTCTGGTGCGGCGCCTGGCGCAACCGCGGCGACTCCCCTCTCGGCGCCTCCTGGTCGACCACCTCCATCAGGATCCTCGGGCTCGACATCGCCCCCAGGAGCACCGTCGCCCACCGGGAGCAGCATCTCCTGGCCCTCCTGGAGACTGCATGCCGCAGATGGACGCCCTTCACCCGCGGCCTCTCCCTCGTCGGACGAGCAAGAGCGGCGAACACGCTGGTGGGGTCCACGATCCAGCACCACCTGCATGGATACCTCCCATCACCCCCGACCATCGCCAAGCTGCAGGCCCGACTGGCGAAGTTCGTCTGGGGGCCAGACCACACGGCGTGGCTTCCCGCCAACGTCATGGCGAGGCCGGTCACCATCGGAGGCCTCGGCCTCCACGACCTCGCGACCCAGCTCCAGCTCGCCTGCCTCAAGGGGGTGCAGGTCGCGCTCCGCGCAGGCAGAAATGCTTTCAGCTGGCTGGTAGAAAGCGGTGAGGCCTGGATCCACCCTCCACCGGACGGCACCCGTCTCCAGCCCCGCCGTCTACGGCTGCTGAAGCTCTGGGAGGAGGCCTCCAACATCCTGAGCCTCAACCACCAGGCGCTCCCCACGGCTCAGCTACTGGACCTCCCCATCATCGGCGGCTGCCGGTTCCTCCGCCCTCCCGACCTCCTGGCCCCCGCCCGCTGGCGCGGAGCCCGAGTCCGGGATCTCATCGTGGAGGAAAATCTCATCGCCCGCCCAACGCGCTCGGCCCTGGCTGACGCCGCTGCCCTGGGCGCCTTCTGCCGGAGGCTGACCTCCGAGAACGCCGTGGGCTTCGGGGCGGAGTCTACGCCCTCATCTAGCTCCTTAGCTGCGGCCGTGGTGCTGCGGGGGACGGCTACGCCGTTCCTCAACGGCCTCACGACCCGCTCAGCCCGACGGGCCCTGGATCGTCCGCGCCTCGCCGCCACGCCCATCTCCAGATTCCTGGCGAGATGGACGCCCACCATCAATCCACCATCCAGGATCGACTGGGCCTCGCTGCGGCGCTGCGCCTACTCGGGCCACGAGGCCGACGCGGCCCTCAAGTTGGCCCTCCACGCCCTGCCCCATCCGGCCCATCCTGCCTCGGTCGGCCCCTCCTGTCCTGCCTGCGGGTCCATCGACCGCTCCCTCGGCCACCGTTACTGGTGCTGCCGTTCCATCAGGCCTCTCATCAGAGCGGCCTTCAACATCATAGGGCGGCCCCCTGACCTGCAGGCTTGGATCTTCGGCGGGTCCGGCCTTGAGGACGACTCCCTTTCCACCCTGGCGTCGGCAAAGTTGCGAATCTATCGCTACTTTGTCCAGGTTGAGCTCGGAGAAGCGGTGGAGGACCCGCTCATCGCCTGGTCCAGGACCCTCCAGCGTCGAGGTTTCCTTCCATCATCTCCCATCATCATCTTGTAGTTTCAAATCTGTATATGTAGTAATCCCGATGTGGAATGTACTGGGCAGTCGTGGTCGTGGGTGTGTGATGGGATTCCCGCACTGGGACAGCAAGGAACAGAGGCAGGTCTAGATGGTAACTCCAAGAAGGTAGAGGTAGACCACGGACGAAGACAGTCGGACCACGGGCGTCACGGATGCCCTACATCGCGGATAGGGGTGAGAAACCCGACCGTATGACGGCGTCGCTCTGAAAACAACTAACCAACTACTGTCCCATCTTGGGGGGCTTTATATACTCGGACTCACGCATGTGGTGGCGCGTTTTGATTGGCTCCCATAAATCACGCCACCTGGCCGGACACCTGTTCGGCCACCTGCTGACGGGGGATTGAACTCATTATCATAAACACCTGTTAGGCGCCGGGTTGTTTATCACGTCTGGCCTTTGTCGTCTGGTCCATGGTGTCGTCTTGGTCTACCTTTACCCCTTTATTTTATTTGTCACTATTTTTATAAGATCGATACATTTTTTATATAGATATGGGGTTATAATAAATATTAGAAGAAGGTTATGATTTATCTATGTCAAAATATACTACAGAATGTGTCCCCGGTGATGAAGGTTTGGTTGGGGGAATGACATGTAATGAATGATAACCTAACAAACCTATTATAAAAAAATAAAAGAAATAATTTGTATACAAATTAGTTAAAATTATTATTAAGCTACAAGTTAAACAGAGAAAGATGTTGTAATGGTGGTGTATCAATGAAATAAAAATCAAGGTTATAAAAATAAAAACTTACAAAATGAATGATAAAAGATTAAGAGAAAGTATATAATACAAATGGTAAATATTGTAAAATGAATCGTACAAGGAAAATAATATCTTATGACATTAAAGATGAGAGGAGAAAAAAAATGAAGTTAATTTATTGACTGAACGTATAATGTGACGCTAAGGTTGAAAAGGGGATAGGGGTATATCTGAGCATGTTTCTACAAAGTAGTATCCCAAGCATCCTGCAATGCAATGCGAACTTGTTCAAGTGAGGCATTGTTTTCATTAACATAAGGCCCAAGATTTTCCGTCTGCATCATTAGTTCAGACAGTGAGAAGAGGTGGGAAGATTGATGGAGGTAAAAGGGGGAGGTAGAGGTAAGAGGGATCCCTGTTGTCCATAATGATTATGCCCGGTTGAATGATGACAAAAAAAAGTGAAAGTTTGAAAAAATGGTGAATTGAAATGATGAGTCGGGCGATGAGAAAAAAAAAAAAAGATCGCGCTGGATATCCTGAACTCATTATCGGGAATGGTATAGCGAGGAAGGATTGTTCCAGACGGATTAATCAATGAAAAAAAAAAATGTTCGGCGAACTGGAATCCCTTGGAAGGTAGTTGGAGGTTTGAAGGATGTGGAAAAGGGGAGGTGGATGTAAGAGAATTATTGCCGTCAATTTTGATTGTGTCCGGCTTGTGTGGTGAAAAAAAGTTGAAAGATGAAAAAATGATGAGCCGGACGATGATAGAAAAAAAAATAAAACCTAACTGGGTCTCCTGAGCTCACTGTTGGGAAATGTACAGCGAGGAAGGGTCTTCTAGTTAGTTTAATCAATAAAAAAAAAAGAAAATGGCTGACGAACAATAAACTCTTGATGGCTGTAAAAAGTTGGGAGGAAAGGTTCATGGGATAGAGTTAGAGGTTATAAGGGAAGCGTCAAAAATAACGTTTTGAAAATCTATTAAGAAAACTAAAATGATAAATGTTTTATCTGTTCAAGAAATATTATAAATATTGTTAGGTGTAGGTTTTTTAAAATGCTAAGTCTAAACATGATGAGAAAAAGAGAAAATAAAAATATTAAAGGTAATAATATATAAAGGGTTGATTGGTATTTGATGGCATTAATGAACAAAATTATATTATCGATTAATAGTGAAATGTTTTATCTACATCTGTAAGTTAAAAAACAAAGTCCAACACCACAAAACTATTAAAACTGTAAGTCTATTTACAAATAAATGAGAGAAAAGCTAGCAAACCTATTAAATGGGAAATAATTTGGGGCACAAAAAAATTAGTTACTAGAATAAAAATAAAGATAAAGGGGAGTAGTGGTGACACACTGATATAATATTATAAAACTACAAAAAATATATAAGAGGAGTACATAGGAAGGATAAATTTAAAGTAAACACACACAATAGCGAAAGTAACTATTTGGGAAAGTTGGTATACTAGTTACAGTTTTTTGTTACTTTTAAGGTGCCTTGAATATTTACAACATAGTTTCAGGGATGTAATACAGGAAGGAGGAGAAGTAGAGATAATAAAAGTAAAATAAAATATAAAAGAAAATTAACTTAAGCAAAAGGTTTGTGATAGGTAATGACGCAGTGAGGAATAAAGGAAGAAGGTCTGAATTGGTTTCTGCAAAGGACATCTCAAGAGTCCTGCCCTGCAATACGAGCTTAGAAGCGAAGTATTGTTTTCAGGGTTCAGCAATCTCAAGATGCTATGTAAGTAGCATTAGATCAGATGGGCAAAAAGCGTGAAGATCGAAGGAGAGGTAGGTAATGGGAGAATATGGGAAAGAAAATTCTTCTGAGAGAGGTTAAAAAGAGATGGTGTCTCAAGAGCTGCGCTGCTGTCGGTGATTGAGCTCGATCAGACGAAAAATAAAAGTAAACGAAAAATGAGTGGGCGCATCGTGCTGCTGATGGCCTGGATCGAGCGTTAGAGAAAAAAAATCTCGCTGGTTACCCAAGCTCTCAGTGTGGAGTTAACATGGGGAGGGAGAGTGTACCAGGTCGATGAATCATTAAAAAATAAAAATTAAAAAAGGTTGACGAGCAGGAGTCTCAGGAACCGTTGAAGAGGTTAGAGGGTGGAGGTAGATTGTGAAAACAGGGCTCGACTGTTGCCATTGATTGATTGAACCCGGGTTTGAGGAAAAAAGAATGAAATAAAGAATGCTGGGACGGCGACCTGGGTGTAAATAAAAAAAAAATCGGCAAACAGGAACTCTGCGATGGACGAGGGGTGGTTAGAACGAAGGCATAGAAGGCCAATGGAAAATGATCAAGAGACGAGAGAAGTATGGAAGGCCTATAATTGAAGGATTGACAGGTAAGAGTGTTGAAGTAGGAAG
Source organism: Cordylochernes scorpioides (assembly GCA_030710605.1). NCBI lineage: Eukaryota > Metazoa > Arthropoda > Arachnida > Pseudoscorpiones > Chernetidae > Cordylochernes > Cordylochernes scorpioides. The sequence continues at coordinate 39,373,193 of CP092863.1, read as the reverse complement.
GGCTATCTGCTAATGGTGAGTACAAGGTCATTCCACCCCTTTAGAAGTAGGGAGGGAAAGACGAAGTAGAAAAAAAACAATTAGGGGGAGTTCAGTGCGTCCTTGATTTGTTTGTCGTTGGGATGAAGTATTGGAATATTGTCGTGGCGATGGACGCCGTTTTGGGGATTTAATTGTCCATTTACGGAGGCCAAGATGGCGTCTCACATGGTGTCATGTACAGGATCGATTTTAGAGATGGTGGGAACCTAATTTTTAAATGGGTTGACAAAACGATAAACTATCCTATAACATTATAAAAATAAGATTTGCTATAAAATGGATTTTATATAATTTTCCTATCCGTTTTAATCTGGCAGGTTCCTCTGTTAGAAGGATATTAAATTAAATCTGTAATATTGAAATCGTGGGTGTGAATAATTGGGAAAAGGTAGGCTATAAAAGAAATAATTAATTAACTAGTGTATAAATAAATGTGTTATGATCATGCGAAAAGTGTTAATGGGATATGGGATATGCGAGAGGAATTAAAATTGATGTGAACAATGTAGAAAGTGCGAAATAAAAATGTATTTAATACGTAAATAACAATTTAACACAGGCAGGAATGAAATGCAATGGGATATGGAAATTTTATGGTATGTTATTTAGTTTTCGCATATTACATTTATAGTTGTATTTATAATTGTGGGAAAAATGGGACGCACATTTTGAGATGAGATAATTTAAAATTGATATTTATAAAAATACAAATCTAGGACTAGTTTTTACAAACTTTAAATATTGAGAAATATCAATTGGAATAGTAATAGGTCAAGTAAAATAAAGAGCGTAATAAATTTAATTATTAATATTATGGCCATAAATAAGGTATTAAAAAACACACAAATAAGTTTAGATAATATGATTCGAGTAATTAAAATATAATATGATTTTTTTATGTAAAATTGAAAGTTGCATATTTGGATAATGTCATTTTAGGTGAATTTAAGAAAGGCATGTAAGATTAGTAAATTGGCAAAAATGCGTGATTGACTATTTTTAATAATAAAATTGAAAATGATGAATTAATATTTATAATTTGATTAAAATAAAGTAAAAATGATAAATGAGAGTGTGAAAGTTTTAAAAATTGAAAAAAAAATGATATAAAAAAAGGTTATAATTGAATTTAAAATGCTTAAATTGAAAATATGAGAATACAATTTATGGGGAAAATGGCAGAAACAAAGTTTAAAGTACCTTGAAATGGCTGATGCTGGCTGGAGTTGATCTCTGGAGATGGCGGTTTGGAAGAAGGCTGCTTGTTGCGTGGGATCCGTCGAAAGAGGAGATGAGGGCTTCCTCCGCACGAGGCACGGCTAGTCCCCGAATAGCGTCTGCCAGTCGGCCTACTAGGTCTTCGTAGTGGGGCTGCATGTTGGTGAGGGCATCCGCGAAGTAGTCGAATCTGACCTCCGTCATCCTCTGCATGCTGCTGTCCTCAGTTATCCTGTCGACTTTAACGGGTTCTGTAGTAATCCCGATGTGGAATGTACTGGGCAGTCGTGGTCGTGGGTGTGTGATGGGATTCCCGCACTGGGACAGCAAGGAACAGAGGCAGGTCTAGATGGTAACTCCAAGAAGGTAGAGGTAGACCACGGACGAAGACAGTCGGACCACGGGCGTCACGGATGCCCTACATCGCGGATAGGGGTGAGAAACCCGACCGTATGACGGCGTCGCTCTGAAAACAACTAACCAACTACTGTCCCATCTTGGGGGGCTTTATATACTCGGACTCACGCATGTGGTGGCGCGTTTTGATTGGCTCCCATAAATCACGCCACCTGGCCGGACACCTGTTCGGCCACCTGCTGACGGGGGATTGAACTCATTATCATAAACACCTGTTAGGCGCCGGGTTGTTTATCACGTCTGGCCTTTGTCGTCTGGTCCATGGTGTCGTCTTGGTCTACCTTTACCCCTTTATTTTATTTGTCACTATTTTTACAAGATCGATACATTTTTATATAGATATGGGGTTATAATAAATATTAGAAGAAGGTTATGATTTATCTATGTCAAAATATACTACATATATATATTCTTTCTCTCTTTCTTTATGTATATATTTTCTCTCTCTACTTTATTGTTTGAAAATATGTAATATTGTCTAGATGACAATAAATATTTTTTTATTGTCAATAATTGTCACACACACACACACTCGAACGTGCGGCCACGCTTTCGCGAGCTCCGCCGTTTTTCGCCTCTGGAGTGTGTGTGAAGGGCACTTACCAACACGAGTTTGGTATCAAAAGAAGCCTCTCGATCCGCTGATACAGTGCCTGAAAGGCCCAGCACAGGATCTCAACCAGGTGATGAATTAGCACCAAAAAACGAATTTGAGATGAATTTCTCTAAAGAAAATTCCAATCTTAAATCTCAAAAAGATGCAAATTCGCCGGCAGGCGACAAGCATGTAAATCCGGCCGCCGCGCGTGACGTCACCGCGCCGCCGACTGCTACCTCTTCCAGCGAGAATCCAACCGACCAGGCCTCGCTCAACTGGGCCGACAGCGAGATGGCGGAGGTGGACGCCAACGATGGCTACACCGTCGTGAAGAGCAAGAAAAGGCGCCTCTCTTCAACACCTGAGCACGCCGCTAAGCAACCTGGCAGGCCTGCTGAGAAGCCCAGCTCCCAGCAGCAGAAACGGCCAAAAGGGCCGAGGTCAATGCCGCCCCAGGAAATCAAGGCGACGCGCGCCAACATCGCCGCAGCCAGGGCGAGGGAGGCCACCACCAACCACGAGAACTACGTATTCGTGGAGCTGTGCCCAGACATCCCGGACTACTACCTCCGGGCAATGAGCAAGCTATTCGGGGGGCCAAGAGACATCACGCAGTTCAACAGAATGAACGGCCACTACATCGTGGGCCTCGCGAACAAGGACTTTGCGAACCGTCTGGTCGCGGACGGCCTGGAGATTGAGGGAACATCCCTCAAGGTCTTCCCCTTCCGCAAGAGGGCGGAGCGTATTGTCGTGGCCAACCAGCCCGGCTTTGTGGAGGACAACACCATCGTGGACGCCCTGAGCCAATACGGGAAGGTCACCTCCATCGCCCCCATCCTGGTCAAAATGGGGGAGTTCACCTTCACCGACGGCCGCCGGGAGGCCTTCATACTGCTCAAGGAAGGCGTCGGACTGGACAGGCTGCCCACCCGCCTGGAGATCAATTCCAAGGGAGACACCCTGCCAGCCTTCCTCTCCTTTGGCATCAAGTGCTCTAAATGCGGGAAACAGGGCCACCGCAGAGCCAACTGCCCAGCGCTCGCCAGGCAAGGGAACAGCAGCCCCAGGCAAGCAGCGTCTCCCACCGACGCAAGGCCCCCCCTCCCTCCTCCTCAGTGGCCAAGGAAGCCGGCACCTGCGCCCGCAACACCGGCGTCCCCTGTCCAACCGGCGAAGACTTCAACCGAGGCTCAGGCGATCCCCTCGGCACACCAGCCTGCCGAACAGATGGATCTCACCCACCCCGCCCCTGCTGCCCACCCTGCTTCCCTGGCTGCCCCGCGGCCCCCCGAGCCTCGCATCCCTCCGCTCGCCCACGTGCTGGAGGAGGAGAAGCTGTCCTCACCTCCTGCCACGCCTGCCCGGGGAAAGGCCGCACTCGAACAGCTGCTGGAGCACCTCAGGAAGTCCCCCAGCCTCTCCATCGACTGGAACGGGCTGCCCGACCTTAAATGCGAGGAGGCTCAGAAGCTCCTCACCTCTGAGACCACCATGAAGAACCGAGCGCACTGCTGACAGTGGCACAGGTCGCTGCCCTCAAAGAGCTGGCCAACACCATCATAGCCTCGGTTCCAGACTCCAACCACACCATCCGCAAGACCCTCCGGAAGACCTTGGGGAAGATGCCTACAGGAGGGCAACAATGAGCTTCCGCATCGCCAGCATCAACGCGCGAGGGCTCGCCACTCGGGGGAGGAGCCTTGCCCTTTGTCATCTCCTCAGGCAACATCACGTGGGCATCGCGTTTGTCCAGGAGACAAACGCATTTCATCTGGGCAGCGGCCAATACCTCTGCCTCGGCTACAGTGCTGTTGTATTGGCCCATCCCGTAGCCATCTCGGGATCCGGACTCGCCTGCGTCTTCGGACCAGGCGTAGCCGTGCTACAACAACGCATCCTGTGGCCGGGCCACATCGCCTTGGCAACCATAGATGTCCGCGGCGAGGAGATGACGGCCATCGCCGTTCATCTGGCGCATGAACCCCGGGAGAGAAACCGGCAACTGGAGCTCCTGGCAGCGACAGCGGCACAGGAGTAGGCCTGCTGTATCATCGGCGATTTTAATATCAGGGATCGGGGCCCCTCATCATCGTCATCGTCGGATGCCCTCGCCGCTCTTCTGGACCTGGCCGCGCTGGTCGACGTGGCCACCCAGTTCGACGCCGCCCACCTGCCCACCAGAGTCGCCATGCACGGCGACCAAGTCGAATCCAACCGCCTGGACCGTATCCTCGTCCCTGCTGGAGTCCTGGATCGCGTGTCCATCTACGCGACCAGCCACTACCACCTCTCGGACCACCGCCTCGTGCTGCTCCAGGTGGGCCCGCCCACCGCCGTCTCCTCCCCCACCCAGCCTCGCTTGGCCGCGATGCTCCGCTCGGGCCTTGCTCTCGAACATCTGGCTGGCTACATCCGGGAGCTGGAGGAAGACACGGCACACGACGACGACGACGGGATCCTATGGGACAGATGGACCACCATCAAGGCGGGGCTGCTGGCGGAGGCCAGATCCCTGCACGACCCGCGCCCCGCTGCCAGCGACAGCTACATATACAGGGCAAGGCGCTATATCGCGGCGCAGCTCGAGGCCTCCTCCATCCGGGCCGACTACCCGTCGCTGCCGGACCTGGCGCGCGCCATCCGCCTCCGACGCCCGGTCAGGTTCATCAGGGGCGAGCAGGATAACATCATCGAGAGCCCCGAGCTTCGGCGGAGGGCGTACGCGACCTTCCAGCCCCGCTTCGCCCGTCCCACCAGCGATCCATCTGCGGGAACCGCCTTCATCGCCAGCAGTGCGCTCACCACCACCCGCGAGCTGAGCGAGGAGGACCCTCTCCACCGGCCGGACATCAGCCCCAGCGAGATCGCCAACGCCATCGAGCACCTCCCTCGCGGTAAGGCCCCCCGGCTGGGACGGCTTGCCGTGCGAGCTCCTCGTCGCCTTTAACGAGGACTTCTTCGCGGAAGCTCTGGCCCGGGTGTTCGCGGCATCACGGCTCCGCGGTGCCCTGCCTCCGTCGACGCGGCGCAGCTCCATCTGCCTCGTGCCCAAGGCCCGCGGAGGTCGCGGCCTTGATGGCTACAGGCCCGTCGCGCTGCCCTCGGCCGACTACAGGGTCCTGGCCGCCATCCTTCACCGGCGCCTCAAGCCCCACCTGCGGACCCTTGTGCCGGAATGCCAGACTTACGCCGACCCGGGAGGTCCCCTCATGGAACATCGCCATGGTGACGGACGCCTTCGAGGAGGCCACCGCCCTAGGCTCGCCGCTGGCTGTCATGGGCGTAGACCTGGAGTCCGCCTTTGACTCATTAGACCGCAGCTTCCTCGAGTCCCTGCTAACGTCCCTCCGCCTCCCGCCGGCCTTCAGGGCCTGGATCAATATCCTCTACGCCGGGGCGGACGCCACGATCAAGGCCGGAGGCTTCCACACCACCGCCTTCCCCCTCCTCAACGGCCTAAGGCAGGGTTGCGCCGTGAGCGCCGCACTTTTTAGCATCGCCACGGGGCCGCTGCTACGTCGCCTGGAGTTGACCCTCGGCGTGGGCAACGTCACCGCCTACGCCGACGACATCGTCCTCCTGTTCCATCGCGACGAGGACTTCGAGCGGGTGGCGACCGTCTTCGAAGACTATAAGCAGGCCTCCGGAGTTGGCGTGAACCTCCGGAAGAGCGCTGGCCTCTGGTGCGGCGCCTGGCGCAACCGCGGCGACTCCCCTCTCGGCGCCTCCTGGTCGACCACCTCCATCAGGGTCCTCGGGCTCGACATCGCCCCCAGGAGCACCGTCATCCACCGGGAGCAGCATCTCCTGGCCCTCCTGGAGACTGCATGCCGCAAATGGACGCCCTTCACCCGCGGCCTCTCCCTCGTCGGGCGAGCAAGAGCGGCGAACACGCTGTTGGGGTCTGTCATCCAGCACCACCTGCATGGATACCTTCCATCACCCCCGACCATCGCCAAGCTGCAGGCCCGACTGGCGAGGTTAGTCTGGGGACAAGACCACACGGCGTGGCTTCCCGCCAATGTCATGGCGAGGCCAGTTGCCATCGGAGGCCTCGGCCTCCTCGACCTCGCGACCCAGCTCCAGCTCGCCTGCCTCAAGGGGGTGCAGGTCGCGCTCCGCGGGGGCAGAAATGCCTTCAGCTGGCTGGTCGGCGGCAACAGCGGGGAAGCCTGGATCCACCCTCCACCGGACGGCACCCGTCTCCAGCCCCGCCGTCTCCGGCTGCTGAAGCTGTGGGAGGAGGCCTCCAACATCCTGGGCCTCAACCACCGGGCGGTCCCCACTGCTCAGCTGCTGGATCTCCCCATCATCGGCGGCTGCCGGTTCCTCCGCCCTCCCGACCTCCTGGCCCCTGCCCGCTGGCGCGGAGCCCGAGTCCGGGATCTCATCGTGGAGGAAAATCTCATCGCCCGCCCAACGCGCTCGGCCCTGGCTGACGCCGCGACCCTGGACGCCTTCTGCCGGAGGCTGACCTCCGAGAACGCCGTGGGCTTCGGGGCGGAGTCTACGCCCTCATCTAGCTCCTTAGCTGCGGCCGTGGTGCTGCGGGGGACGGCTACGCCGTTCCTCAACGGCCTCACGACCCGCTCGGCCCGACGGGCCCTGGATCGCTCGCCGCCACGCCCATCTCAAGGTTCACCTCGAGATGGTCGCCCACCATCGGTCCACTTCCATCTAGGATCGACTGGGCCTCGCTGCGGCGCTGCGCCTTCTCGGGCCACGAGGCCGACGCGGCCCTCAAGTTGGCCTTCCACGCCCTGCCCCATCCGGCCCATCCTGCCTCGGTCGGCCCCTCCTGTCCTGCCTTCGGGTCCATCGACCACTCCCTCGGCCACCGTTACTGGTGCTGCCGTTCCATCAGGCCTCTCATCAGAGAGGCCTTCAACATCATAGGGCGGCCCCCTGACCTGCAAGCTTGGATCATCGGCGGGGCCGGCCTTGAGGACGACGCCCTTTCCATCCTGGCGTCGGCAAAGTTGCGAATCTATCGAGAAGCGGTGGAGGACCCGCTCATCGCCTGGTCCAGGAGCCTCCAGCGTCGAGGCTTCCTATCTTCATCCCCCTTGTAAAATATATGTAATATATATGTAAATATTTCATTCATTATTTATGTAATATATTTCTTTTTCTTCTCTTTCTCTCTCTCGTTGCTAAAATGATGTAAAATTGTCTAGAAGACAATAAATAATTTTTAATTGTCAATTGTCACACACACCTACACACGCGTGCACACACGCAGACGTGGACGCTTTTCAGTTTGCTGAAACTGGTGTTGGGACTTTGTCACCGACCCGACTCAGCTAGCTTGCGGCGACGGTCAATATATATACGTAGATGGCGCATAGTTTTGGCGTCTATTTTGACGGGAGAAGCGACCTTTATTTTCATAGATCATTATTCTCTCGAGGAAAATTTCTATCTATATTTCGGCCATAGATATATGGCCTAGCTACTTTACAAACTGAAACCCTTCTTTGACGGATTGTGAATATTCCATTTGATCCCTTGTGATATCATGAAATCAAATCCAGGCCTGTACTGACGAGGGCCATTAGCCCGAAACCAAGGTGGACACTTCTCAGTTTCCCAAAATTAATGATGTGGCTTGTCACTGATCAGAGTCCGCTAATTTGCAGCGATGGCAGATTGCGCCAGTTTTAGCGTATATTTTGACGGGAGAGGTGACCTTTATTTTTATAGATCATTATCTTCCCGACAAAATTTCATCTATATGTATAGAGAAACATGAAGTTGCGGGAGGATGGTATTCATTTTATCAAAAGAGGCACCTCTCCCTTCAAATATATATATTGTTATAATGCTTATTTAAAGGGAGAAGTACATCTTTTTGTTACAAATATATGGTATATATGTTGAATATCCATTAATTTTCCCTTTCCGCACAATTTATAATTGCCAATTTAAAATTTTCAGCTATAAATTTCCACGCTACGCGCGTTTGTTTTTGTAAATATTTCTGGTAAGATAAGTCGATATTTTATTAAGCCCGTTGAAGAGCGATTATCACTTGAAAGCTAGCTTTTTGTAATAAAATGAAATTCATTGTGAGAAAATATTTTGTAATTTTAAAGCAATTTATAATGTAACTAATAAATTCGCACACAACACTGTTGTAAGTTTATTGAAAAATGGAAAACTAATTAAAACCTCCGATACACAATACTTTGATTTGAAGCAAGGGAAGTCTTTATTAAAGCCAAGAGAGAGAGAGAGAGAGAGAAGAATTTAATAAAGAAAAGCTTGGCTTCAAAACGAAGTATCGGAGGGTTTTATTAATTATCGATCCATTAATAGTAAACTTTTAAAACAGCGGTTCATTTACTCCGCAATATGTTTCTTTGTTATCATGTTTGAAATTTCCAAGTATTTTTCACAGTTTGTATGCATATATCAAAAGACAAAGTAATGGATTATCAGTTAATATTGTAGAACGACATTTGAAAATATCCCGCATGTGTTTCTTTTGAACGAAAAATCGAAATTTAGTTTAAGGAAAAATAAAGATTATTTCTAACCTTAGGCATGAAGTATGAAAGGATGGATTGTGAAGAGGAATGATAAACGGAACTGGACACTTTTATTTTTCCGTTTATAATTACTTTTCACAATTCATCCTTTCATACTTCATACCTAAGGTTAGAAATAATCGTTATTTCTCCTTAAAATGAATTTCGATTTTTCGTTCAAAAGAAACACATGCGGGATATTTTCAAATGTCGTTCTACAATCACTTTATATTGTATAATTAAAATATAAAAGTATCAGAGTCATCAATTCTGTCATCGTTTGCTTTTGTGAATGGAATGCTTTTACGTAATATACGTAAAATACGTAACTAATATGACTGAGATTTTGGCAGTATGTATAGTAGAATCTGGAAAAAAACTTATATTGAATATTTCAGGTCTCTATCCCGAATATTCTTCGAGTTATTTGCAAATTTGAGTTGCAAATTTGCTCTTTCGCTCGCAAGCAGCGCCTCTAGCGGTGAAGATGGGAGGTAATATCAGCTGACCTAATGTACATGTAAAACGTGTTTTAACAGGACATAGAAAAAATATGGAAGAGATATTTGTCGCATTTTTAGCCAAGAAAAATTGAAATTGACAGGTTCTGGGCAAAAATAGTAGTTTTTTTTTAGTCAGAAAATGATTATGACAATATTGCTGTATCATATTTGATTATCAGATACAAAATTATATCCGGAAAAATTCCAAAAAGCAGAGACCACGGGTGAAGCCAGTTCATTTTTAGTATGCAGGAACAAAATTCTAACATAAAAACATTCATTCGAGCAGAAGACACAAAGCCAGATCATCTCTTTATAAAAATATCGCTTCTCAGACACAAAGTTTGGAGCGGGACGTTTCATAAGAATGACATCCACGGCGCCAATTTATAATTGTAACGAATAGTATTTGAAAAAAAGCATTTAATCGGGTAAAACCCGGGCGTTGCCCGGGTCATTCGGCTAGTCAGTTAATATGTCCCAGAAATCAATAATATATTGTATATGAAATATAATATATATAAATATTTAAAACAAAAGAGGCACATACTGACCGCTTACATGAGTATTTTAGATGGCAGAACGCCATCTAGTGGAACAAAAATCCACTGAACGTTAATTTAGTCTTATTCCATATTTGGCCAATCCATTTCTTTAAAAATCAAGAAGTGTCAATCACGAACGCGTTTCGCGCTTTTCGCCCTCATCAGATTTTCTGTAACAGTGATGGAAAGCTGCAATCATTCCGAAAAATGTTTAACTCTACTTGTAGAAATTTATCCTACAAACTTGTCATTTTGTATAGGTAGTTTTGGCTCAAATCAATAAGTAATCTGTAAGTAAAGGTTGGGAACCACTGAAAAAGAGTATAAAATGCCTTGTGAGGAATACTAACAACATATTCCCTATTGGACATGCGAATGGCATGGGAACTTACATTCAAGGTGCAGGTGAAGACGTCGACGGCAAAGAGCAGATACCTCGAGGGGTCATTGCCCTGAAACACAAACTACGCCGAATGAGGACCGAGGGAGGGTAAGACAACTACTCCTGAATAGTTAGATCTATGTATCCAGCTATATCGTGTGTACCACAGGCATCAACTCAATGGATGTTCCTTTATTTCTCTTGTAAAGTGACGTGAAATGACATTTTATTTCAGATGACAATTTTGCCGAGAGGATATAGATCTATAAAATTAAAGGTCATCTCTCCCATCAAAATATAATTCAAAAACTAGACGCCATCTATCGACCATCGCCGCGAAATGAAGCGCTTCTGTTTGCCATAGCTAAGTCACCGACCCGAGGCCGCTAGTTTGCGACAACGGTCACTAAATGGTGTCTAGCTTTGACATCTCTTTGATGTAAGAGGTGACCTTTATTTTTATATTTTTATTTCGTGAACCTTTAGTTTATTATTTTTTAAAATCTAAACTTATCCACATTACAAATAATAGTGAGAAACCACAGGCTTCTTATTCCGTAACTGACAACTTGAAAAAACACAAGAAGAAAAAAAACTATATAATAATTAACTCTATAAGAGAGTTAGAGAAGAAATGTGGCAAAGTAAGTGTCTGCAAAAAGATAGACAGAAATAAAATAAACGCGAATAGAGAGAAAAAACATTCTATTTAAGGAATCTACAAGAAGAGAAGACAGGAGAGAAGCTATAAGAAGAATATCTACAAGCAATCTACCCAAGAATGTTCAACCAAATCGAGTTCCAAAGAATAGAACTAGTTGACAGGAAGAGCGAGTAACAAGATGTTTCACAAGAAATTAGTCTCCATATCAGGATGAACACAATAGGCTAAACAACAAGATAATAAAACAGAATCCACGCAACACGACAGAACCAAGTGTAAGCATCTTCAGGGGAATTTATTAATCGAAGGAAAGGCAAATAGCATGTGTGTGTGTTTATACAGTAAGATATTCAACAAGGCTGTCTAAGAAAATAACAATATAAGAGAGTTTAAAAGAGGATATGCAAAATACGAGGGACTGAGTGCGATAGGGAAACTATGGTATACTATACCAGAAATATAATCTACGAGAAGAGAGAATATGCACAAGGAAAGATACTAAACTAAGATTTACTCCAAAAAAACGAAAGTTATACAGAAAAATAATCTATGAGAAAAGACAGCATCAGAAGAGAATCTACAAGAAAATATTCTACATGAAGAAGGACTATTCAAATAAAGAGAATAAGCCTACACAAAAGGAAGCCTTAAACAGAAAGAGAATCTATGAGAAAAGACAGAATCAGAAGAGAATCTACAAGAAAATAATCTACACGAAGAGGTAGACTATGCAAATAAAGAGACTAAGAGAGCCTACACAAAAACAAAGTTATACAGAAAGAGCGTCTATGGGAAAGGACAGCATAGGAAGAATATATCTACAATAAATTATTTTAAAAGAGAGAGGAAAGATACTAAGAGAGATATTAAATATGAAAGGAAAGATACTAAGAGAGATCCTACACAAAAAGAAGCCTTAAACAGGAAGAGAGTCTATGAAAAGGGACAGTATTAGAAGGTAATCTACAAGAAAATGATAGAAGAGAATCTACAGATAGAGTTACACTGGAAGTAAGTCTACAAGAGTAGATAGATATCAAACCCTGATATCTCCCCCACACTACAAACCTGCCTATTTCTTCAGTGCCGTTTAATTAAAGTCCTCCCTGAAGGTGTCTGGAGTCACCGACAGTTTCTTGTCATTAGTTGGGCGGCCGTGTGATGAACTCTCATACCCGGAGGTCTATCAGAATTTCTACTATACTTAGTAACTTAGGGGTATATAGAATTGTGTCTAAACTATAAATAAAATAAATTAATAAAAGGTCAACAATTTTTTTAGTCGCATAAAAATCTAGATTTTCAGCTGGATTTTAGATACTAAACGTATTGTTTGACTTTATTATCTCGACATTTATAATAAGGGTTTAGAAAAATTGCTCTTATAAAAACATTATGTCTGATATTTTCTAATCATCTTAATAAAGAAAAAAAACTTGATACAATTTTTTTAATCTAAAACAAATTTGATATAAATCGACGATTCTTAATCTATAGAAAACATTAATAACAATGAGCTTGCTTTCTTTCCACCACAGTGATTTAATATATTCTATCACATTTATATGTTGAGAGAGACTCCTGTGTGACAATGGATAATAGACAGGTTACATCGTAACACTAATCCACCAATAACAGACCTCTAGGCAACAGGGAGATATAAAACACCAGATCGAATCTTCTCTCGGATAGAAAGGCTGGATAATACTAAGCTAGAGAGTGTGTGGATGCTATAGAAATGTATTAAATGTTACAATAACGAGGATATATGGTCTCGCCCACTCCAGCAGGAAGTTCTACATCGTAACACTAATCCACCAATAACAGACCTCTAGGCAACAGGGAGATATAAAACACCAGATCGAATCTTCTCTCGGATAGAAAGGCTGGATAATACTAAGCTAGAGAGTGTGTGGATGCTATAGAAATGTATTAAATGTTACAATAACGAGGATATATGGTCTCGCCCACTCCAGCAGGAAGTTCTACATCCGACTTACCTTGGTAATCAGGAGGCGGAATCCTAGACTTAACTACTTGACCAGGAGTCTGTGTATGTGCGTGAGGGAACTTGACCAAGAGGGACAACAGAACTTTCTTCCTTCAATAGTAAACTGGGTCCTAGGCTTGCCCACTTCATCAGTAAGCTGGACTGTAGACTTGCCCACTTCATCAGTAAGCTGGATTTACCCATTCCACCAGTAAGCTGTACCGTAGACTTGCCCACTCCATCAGTAAGCTGGGCTTACCTATTCCACCAGTAAGCTGGACCGTAGACTTACCCACTCCATCAGTAAGCTGGACTTACTCATTCCACCAGTAAGCTGGACTTACCCATTCCCCCAGTAAGCTGGACTTACCCATTCCACCAGTAAGCTGGACTTACCCATTCCACCAGTAAGCTGGACTTACCCATTCCACCAGTAAGCTGGGCTTACTCATTCCACCAGTAAGCTGGACTTACCCACTCCATCAGTAAGCTGGACTTACCCATTCCACCAGTAAGCTGGACTTACCCATTCCACCAGTAAGCTGGACTTACCCATTCCACCAGTAAGCTGGACTTACCCATTCCACCAAGAGGTAGATGAGGAAGCCGCCATCGTTACAGGTGGCCAGGGACACAGAGAAGATCCACTGCACCAGGTAGATCCGATCATCTTCTCTCTAAACACACCCCGCATCTGTCTAATTTGATCAATATGCTGTCTTTATCAAATCTAAATTTAGATATTTAGTTGCTGCCAACTGAACAGAATTTCAATTATGAACGAATTGTTTTCAGGAATGCAGAAAATTTTGTAATCCCCAAGAAGGCCTATACGTTGCATTTAAGAATATCCAAAAGCTGTTTCCAAGATGATTCACAGGCTCTTCTCAAGATATTCATTGGGGTTCTCCAAGAGGAATCATAGGTTCTCCTCAAGAGATTTATTGTGTGTGTGTGGGGGGGGGGGGTTCCAGAGGATTCATCAGGTCATACAAAGAGATTCATTATCTGTTTCCAAAAAAAAATATTGGCTGTTTCAAAGAGATTCATTGGCTATTTCAAAAGGAATCATAGCTCTTTCCAGGAGATTCATCGGCTATTTCTGAGAGGTTTCATATGGTCTTCCAAAGATATTCACATTAGCTATTTCAAAGAGATTCATCATCTATTTCCAAGAGAATTCATTGGCTGTTTCCAAGAGATTCATAGGATGGTTCCAAGAGAATTCATTGGATGTTTCAAGAAGAATCATAAGCTTTTCCCAAGAGATTCATTGGATGTCTTCAATATAATTCATTGGCTGTTTCCAAGAGGATTCATTAGCTGTTTACAAAAGATTTATTGACTGTTTCTATGATAACAATGAGCTCCTACCAAGAGATTCATAGAGGCTTTCTAAGAGGAACCATTGACTGTTTCCAAGACGATTCATTGTCTGTTCCCAAAATGATATATTGACTTTTTCAAAGGATATATAAACTGTGTCTCTAAGAAAATACAAAGGGGGTTTTCACAAGGATAGGTATAAGTAAGTTATAAATAGATCTATAGGCTATTTATAAAGGATATGGATAGAAACTACGCAGTTTAAGCTAAGAAAACTTCAATTAAATGTATTATCGAAACATTATCAAATTTAAGATATTAGAGCACTAACTCTAAAGGTAAAAATTGACACTTTTTAGCTTCACTTGAAAAGCAAAATTAATTTTCTTCCATCCAAAGGAATAAGCCAGGTCCTCCCAATATTTATCTCTTTGCGCCAGTTAGGAGCATTGGGGAATTTCAATTTCTATAAAAGTAGTGTGCTAAAGGTTTCTCAATTCTTATTGAAGACCTAGATAGGTTGCCCTAGGGTTCTACAATCCCCACAGGGGGCGAACATGGAGAACATGAAATATACCAGCCCAAGTAATTATGCCGAGCAGCTTCCATCTAAATGCAGATCCCGGGTATTGAGTGAGGAGGCAATTTCTGCCTGCTTATGCATCTTCCAAGTAAATCTTTTGTCGTACGACCTGTTCCCGGCATATCCAGTATGATGGTGCCATCCGGCATTAAACATATGGGTGTACAGGGTATAGTTTCATCTATGGACAACATAAAATTTATTATAAAAAAGGCATATCCTTATCGTGCAACTGAAATTTGCTGATGGCTTGCGCCATCTATCGGAATAAATATCAACTATTCTCATAAATATCAACTATTCGAAGAGAATAGTTGATATTTATTCCGATAGATGGCGCAAGCCATCAGCAACTTTCAGTTGCACGATAAGGAGATGCCTTTTTTTATATAATTTATGCACCTTATCCCAGTACAACGAGAATATTTGATATTTATTCCGATAGATGGCGCAAGCCATCAGCAACTTTCAGTTGCACGATAAGGAGATGCCTTTTTTTAAATAATTTATGCACCTTATCCCAGTACAATATCACATTTGTACTGTTTTTTCACATAAAAGCTATTATTATTTTAAAATATGATTTAAGTGATAAAATATGTGAAATGGTTTATGTTGTGTCTCTACAACTACTCCAGGTCACCGAGATCCACTAAGTTAGAGATAAAACCTTTATTGTTTCATAACACTAATATGACTGAATATTTACAATTTAATGATACATATATATACATAAAAATAATTAACATACAAACAAACAAACACTATGCAAAACCTTATTTGCATATCTCGACAATTTATCTAAACATAACTATTGTTATGCAAAACACCACATCTTCTCACCCCCAATTTGTTACACAATCTTTTAAGTATTCGGGGAGTCTCCGGTTTCTTATTGGTCTACTTGGCCCAGGTGTTTCCTCCAGCCTTTCCGGTGATTCGTTTGGGTCATCCATTTGTTCCCCCCTTCTTTCGGTGTTACACTCCTCCTTCTTCTCCACATCCTCCGATACTTCTTCCTTGACTCTTCTCATCAATTGGTCCTGGTGTCTTTTTGCTGTCACTCCGTTTTCCATAATTACCTCATTGATTTGACATACACTGTCGCCATAATTTATCCATTCAAGACCAATTCCAATCTGGTCAAACGCCTCCCTTCCAATCAGATTTGGGCCCGGACCTTCGATCACAAGCAATTCCATTGTGATACTTCTTTTGTTCACTTTTACGTCGGCTTTTATTTTACCCAGAATGGATAACCTCTGTCTGTTCCATTGCACCAACTTGGTAGAATCCTTCTCTATTCTAGGCCTTTCTGACTTCACCCAAGTTTCTATATACGTCTTCTCAGAAATAATATTTTTCCCTGTTCCTGAGTCAATGAGCATATTCATATCTCGACCGCTAGTCCGTACTTTTACCATATAATTCCGCATGTTACTTGTGTCCTTCACTTGATTTATATTAAAAAGGCCATTAGTTGCCTCTGCCTCCTCATCTATCGAGCAATTATTACGATCGCTCCTCCAGTTCCCGTTCTTACAGACCCTAGATATATGCCCTAACTTCTGGCATTTAAAACATCTTTTATCTTTAAAGAAACATTGCTCTTCTCTGTGATTTGTGTATCCACAACGGAAACATTTAAAAATCTTCTCATTCCTCCGTCTCACCTTAACAGCTCTTCCCATTACATTCATTTCTTCCTGAGGTTTTCCATCTTTAATTTCTGCAACGTTCTTTACCGCAGCCTCATGTGCCAATGCCATTTCTTGAGCCACTTTAAATGTTAGCATACTGTTCATTAACAGCATTGATTGTATCTCCCCGTTTAGAATACCGCATACTAGGGCATCACGCAACCTATCCTCCAAATCAGGGAATTCACACTTCTCGGCAATTTTCTTTAGAGCTGTTATAAATTCAGATATTGTTTCATTTGGCATTTGAAGCCTTTTCGTAAATTTAAAACGCTGCACTATTATATTTGGCGTTGGATCAAAATATTTTTTAATCCCTGTTACCACCTCCTCCCATTCTGTTTCCAATGGATTCTTGGGAGAGGTCAACGTCCGTATTATATTATACGTTTCTCTTCCACATAGCGAGAAAAATGTTGCCCTTTTATTAACGACCTTTACTATATCATTCGCTATGCAATAGGATTCAAAGCGCTCTAAATAACTTGAGATTTCATTTCCATTGTTTGGGTTGAATTGTTCAATGTTCATCATTGTTCACTCACTTTACCTTCGTCGCCAATGTTGTGTCTCTACAACTACTCCAGGTCACCGAGATCCACTAAGTTAGAGATAAAACCTTTATTGTTTCATAACACTAATATGACTGAATATTTACAATTTAATGATACATATATATACATAAAAATAATTAACATACAAACAAACAAACACTATGCAAAACCTTATTTGCATATCTCGACAATTTATCTAAACATAACTATTGTTATGCAAAACACCACAGTTTATATAATACTGTATATAAAAATTAAAAAAAAGTATATCTCCTGACCAGGAACACATGTGCTTTTTAGATGGCAGAGCGCCATATAGTGGAACAGAAATCAACTAAACATTGATTTATCCTGTTCCCTGATATTTGGCCAACCCATTTTCTTTATAAATCAAGAAAAGCCATCCATGAACGCGTTTCGCGCTGTTGGCGCTCGTCAGCGTTATATAGGCTGTACCCTTGCAACCAAAAGGATATTTTGGTCCCAGAGGCTTCTTGAGAAACCAAGAAACCTTTGGTTGGCCAAATATCAAGGAACAGGTTAAATCAATGTTTAGTTGATTTCTGTTCCATTAACGGCGTTCTGCCATCTAAAAATCACATATGCTCCTGGTCAGGATATGCCTTTTTTATTTTTAATATCAACACCTGACCTTTTTATTTTTTATATTATTTTTTCACATAATACTGTATGTAGAAGCATAGAGCGCCTCTCCCGTCAAAATAAACGTCAAAGCCTGACGCTATCTATTGATCAATATCAATCAATTGCTTCTATGGATCAATTTCCTCCCGGAAAATGTTTCCATCTATAATAGTGTATATAAATATTTAAGGTTGTGTTGTTTAAATCTCACTAACTATAGTAGTGTAATAGGCTGTCGGTGGCCGGGTGGTGGACACCGTTGATATAGGACATTCACGGCCCGGAATTGAATCTCGCATTGGTCACTTTTTTTTTTTTTAAATAAGGAATTGCGCCAATATCACCCGATTATTGCGAAAGTCCAACCCCACCAGTGAGTTCAAGTAACCAAATGAGGTTCTATCATATTTGTAAATGCAAAAGTCAATCTGCGCTTTCTACGTGTATAAACACGTGGTGCTCTTACAGTAAAAGCAGTCGCCAACAACTACTCGCCATGATTATCATGACCTATAACACGTGTACTAGAGATAATAGTAGGGTAATAAGTTACATATTAGATTCTATTTATTTAAAACTTAGCTAGGCTCGCCAGATGTGGTGGAGTTTACTTTTTAGAAACCAGATGTTGTTCTTTTAAAACATACCGGGTCTCCAGATGTAATCGATTTTATAGTTTTCCCCGGGTTGTTTAAACTCTTATAATCTTCTTATCTTTACTATCTTCTTGACACATCTGAGGATTTGGGATCTAAGACGGATCGAAATGGTGGCGGGATTGTAGATTGAGATACATGCAAGGCAGTAGAAAATTGGTCTGATTGAATTGACTTTTTATTTATTCCAATCTTTACCTATTAAACCATTAATAATATATATTTAAATATATAGAAAAATAAGTAATTAAATTCCCTTGACGAGAAATAGACACACACATCTACAAAATTATATATATTTTTGAATTTGTATATATGTTCGCCACAATAGTATAAATTTGAAATATATTGATTGATTTGGGAAATATTTTAAACATTGAAAATTGTCCTATACAATATGGAGCCATCGACCAGTCTATGGTGAAGCTTCACTAGCTCTCCAGAATTGTATGTTAATGGAGCGATAGGCCATTCAACGAACGGATGGAGAAGATGAGGACTGTCATTATATATACAGTTACGAGCGTCATTCCTCATCTCCTAATCAGTCATCTCTGTCACCGTTTGCTTTTTTTTGGAATGGCGCCCTCCTATTGGTTGGCTTCGATCACGCCACCTTTGCCCCCCACTCGCTTTTTCGTTTTTGTAACCATTGTGTTGGCGCGGGTCGCTCCTTAAATAAATGCATATATTAGTTAATAACCAAATGGAATCCTCTCTTTCTTTTTCCCAGTAAGAGACGCCTACGGAAGCCAACAGTACATAGACAGATAAAGCACATAGGCTATAGGTATTAACTAATATATGCATTTATATAAGGCGCCAATATATAATTGTAACAAATAGTATTTGAATAAAAACATTCAATCGGGTAAAACACGGGCGTTGCCCTGGTCATTCGGCTAGTATAATATGGTAGAGATGTCAGGAGATTATTACGGAGGAGATTATCGAGTTAAATATACGTCAAACGGACATATATCGGATTTGAAATCGTGGGAGATGTTCAATTATAAAGTTTAAAAACATTTATTTTGTGTAAAAATGACAGGACTATGAAGTTGTCTTAATTGAACAAAGTATGACTAAGTCAGACCTGAAAGATACTGTAGCTGTGAGACAGAACAGACCTGCCAGATACTGTAGATGGAAGACAACAGACCTGGAAGCTACAGTAGATATACAGGATCTATGAACAGACTTGGCAGATACCGTAGATGGCGGAAAGAACAGACCTGACAGATACCGTAGATGGAAGACAACAGACCTGATAGCTACAGTAGATATACAGGATATAGGAACAGACCTGGTAGCTACAGTAAATATACATGATGTATGAACAGACCTGACAGATACCGTAGATGAGCAGGATATAGGAACAGATCTGGCAGATACCGTAGATGAGCAGGATATAGGAACAGACCTGACAGATACCGTAGATGAGCAGGATATAGGAACAGACCTGGCAGATACCGTAGATGAGCAGGATATAGGAACAGACCTGGCAGCTACAGTAGATATACATGATGTATGAACAGACCTGGTAGCTACAGTAGATATACATGATGTATGAACAGACCTGACAGATACCGTAGATGAGCAGGATATAGGAACAGATCTGGCAGATACCGTAGATGATCAGGATATAGGAACAGACCTGGCAGATACCGTAGATGAGCAGGATATAAGAACAGATCTGGCAGATACCGTAGATGAGCAAGATTTAGGAACAGACCTGACAGATACCGTAGATGAGCAGGATGGAGGAGAAGACACAGAGGAGACAGACGGCGCAGGAGGCCGAGCTGAGAACGATGACAGCCACGCAGGACTGGCTGGTCGGGCCGTCAACACAGGCCACGGGGTCGTGCAGGGAACTCAGTAGATGGACTATGCTGGCGAAGGTGTGTATGGCGTAGTAGACCTGCAGACACCCCAAGTACATATATATCATCTTCCCATATGCATATAAAAGCAGAATGATCCAATACAGTATTATAGCTCTAAAGAAGCAGTCTGGTAGATTGAATTGGCGAAACCGTTGGAAGGGTTCACTACTGATGAACCAAGCCCTCCCAATATATTTTTTAATTGCAGTAAGGGCAGTGGAAGTTTGATTTATTTGGGAAAAGAAACATTCGCGTTTTGGTATTTTCATTTGTATCATCTTCCCAGTTAGTATATCACTACATACTCCTATATTTTAAATACCATCTACAGAATAACAACCATGCATATTAAGTACTCTATAATAAAATATTAATGTATAAAACACCTATCATTTTATAAAAAACATATAAATAATTTCTTTATCGATTCATATTATCCTCACGATATAATTATAATAAGGACATTGACATTTTCCAAAACATAAGCTTTGAAAAACGCCCTAGAAAACTTTGGGGTTTGGGCCATGACCCTCTCCAGTCTATCCTGGATATTATTCAATTTGACTCGTAACGCAAGGGGAATAACAGGAGCTCTCAAATTTTCTTCAAACAGCTTTAAGTTCGTGAAGAGATAAAACCTTTGCACGCAATAGTTTTGTATTTTTTAAATATTAGAGGTAGGTTTTAATAATCAAATTAATATTTAAAGAGCTCTCTATCAAATAATATCCTTGACGCATGGTTGATATTAATAAAAAATAATCTAATAAAATCATTTTTTACTACTCGAGTTCTCAGCCAAGGAAATACCATAGCTTAGATAGGTTTAGCCTAACATTGCTTACATATGTTCTTTAGGTTCTAATAAGAGGTCAAAATTTATTTTGAAATTCCAAAAAAAAAAATTAATTCGCATCACACACACACACAACGAGCATACATATGTACCATAGCTAGTAAATACGCTGTTAAATAATCCATTATTGAAAGAAAATATCATGTGTACAGTATCTTTATATCAGTATCGAGCTACATGACTCAGAAATCTTGTACAAAAACAAAGGTTTGAGGAGGCGCTGGGAAGCTCTACAGTTTATTTATTACGTTATATATATATGTAGTAATTGTGTCAATATGCATAATATTTATAAGTACCATAATTATAAAGAGTGTAACAGCTCCAAAATGTAAATAATATTCAACATGCCAGCTTGGCGACCATGTAATCACAAACAAGACAAAAACGTTTTAAATAGAGTGCGGCACACCTGAGGCATGGCTAGGTCCAGTTTCGTAAATATTACGTCATTTCCTCTTGTGAAACTTCCATAAGTCGTTAGTGAGTTTTACGACCAGCCGCCGATGGACAACAACATATCATCCCTCCCTTTCGTGCAGATCACACCCTCCTGGACTTTGCCGCGTCTTCGGCGCTGGTTTCTCTCTGAGGTGACATCCAACCTGCCTCGTCCTTTATGTTACCCTTAGACGCCTGAAACCACTTGGCCTCATGACTGTCAGTGCTTGTGGTACGACATATATATGCTGAAATAAAGAAATATTTGCTGTACGTTGTAACAATAGATGTGTATGAAGGTAGATTAAAGATGACAACTTATAAAGAAAGACATATCTACCAATATAACATAGCAGGACACGAGGTCGAACTCAGCATGAAAATAACTTACTAATAAATTAATTATCCATTTACACAACGATAGTATTACACATAATAACGCCTTAATATAATGCAAGGTATAAGGTATAAGGTATATTGATATCTAATAAGAGAGCAAAAAATTCAACAAGTTTACCCATAATATTTTTTATTATCGAGTAGTTTATTTTATTTTTATTACTTGAGTAAAATTACAGCAAGATATTTTTTCTCGGTTATTAAGGTTTTATGAAATTAAAAAAAAATCATTTTTATCTCATCGAAGAAATTTGCGAATTTGCATATAACAAAGACACTTATGTAAAATTCAATAATTTTTGTAAATTCGTTTTAGATTTTCTCCTCTGTTTTAGAATACCATCGTTTAGGTTTTTAATTATGTTTTCAGTCCGGTTATTGAGTTGTATATAAATGAATTGTATATAAGCTGCTAAAAGGTATTTAGGCGCCAGTATCCCAAGCTGGGATATCGCGTTCGATATGTCAAATTAAAAAAATGTCAAAAAATTAATCCTATATTTAGTGAACTATATCATAAGTTAATTAATTACACATATTTACAACAAAATTTTAAAAAATAGCGTCCTCTAAAATTATATGTGGTAAAATATTTTCAATTATTAATGAATGAAAAAGAAAAAATATATTTTAAATTATATAATATATATACACAAATGTGTACCATTGGTCATAGAACAATAACCCACATTAAGAAAATGTATCTTATAAATGATAGACTTGACATATATAATATACATAATAAGACATGTCATAAATCAATTTCAGTTTTAAATATGGTTAAAATAATAAAATTATGATAACTATAGCCACAAATACAAGCATATATTGTATATACTTATATAATATACTATAATCCTTGTATATATTTAGTCATATATACAGTGTAATATATCTGAATAATAACTTGAAATATATATTTTTGTACTTTCTGATTTAAAGATGCTTCATCTTCCTCTAGTGTCTTAGATCCGATTTGGTCATAAAAATGTGATAGGTTCTATTTAAGTATCAAACTAGAGAATTGTATTTTGGATTTTATAACCGAGAAATCCCGGTCATAAATGGGACTCGGTTTTAAATCCGGTAGGTCTTACAGCAAGAACTTGTAGTTCACAGTAAATACCTCTAAATTACCATTAGTTCAGTATCACACCACATATACTACACAGGTCTCGACACAGGGGTCTAAACACGTATAATCCATTAGCACGGAACAATTTTTTGTCCCCACAACTCGAATAAAATCCATAAATTAAGTCCCGCGGTGTAAATCCCTCCATTTATATTCATATGGCTGTAGCCGGGTTTAATGGAATGATGGGGGATAATATATTTATTGGGTCATAAATAGGAACAACTCGCCGTAATTCACAGGATTTGTAGAAATCTCGATAATATCTCCCCACCGCAATTGTCATCTTTATTTAAAACATTTCAAATCTTTGTTCCTTCATCCTTTCTTACATATGTATTATATTGTAATATTCAATTAAAAAGGCATATAGGTGTTGTTATGTAAAAGTCATATAGGTGTTATAGTATAAAGGTGTTATAACATATTTAATGTGTCTCAACAACAAACTCAGCGCCACATAACGTCAGGTTATAACACCTTGATAAAGGTTGGCATTCAGCCAACTGAAATGTTGGTAAAATAAATAATATTTTGAACCAATATATGCCTTTTTAATTAAAGATTTATTTATGGACTGCTCTATTTTCAAAAATATTGTAATATGATCTTAAAACCTATTTTATTTCCATTCATTGAGATATTTATAACATTTTGACTACATCATTTTAAAGACGTTATCATTCATTAATTCAAATTAGTCAATTAGTTGTAAATATCGTGTGTAAAATTATAGTTGCCCTTTAATTCTTTATATAACAATAATGTTAAATTAATTTTATAAATTCTATATTAAAAATTGATATAGCATTGAATATTTTTAGCCAATAGTTGATATTAAAAAATAAACTACTTGATCAAAAATAAATATTTAATTCGCGCGCGCGTCTTCTTAATTTTGCCTCTAACGACTGCACCTAAGTAAGAAACTATTTAAAACCAAATATATCTTTTTACCATACCACACACACACTATGTATATCTATATATATAAGTCAGCGTATTATATATATATATGGTAATTTAAGCCAACAACCCCATATTGTATATAACTTATAACAAGATTTTCATGTTGTATAATAGAAACACATCTGTAAATGATTATATGCATGATTGACATGTGTCATTACATCATCATATGTAATGTACTGTGTACAAACTGAGGATAAATAAATAAAACTATGTAATAGATTAAGAGTTGAGCTAAGCAAGAGATAGAAGTCAAAACGTCTAAAATCGAGATAGATTTAGAATTCCCACAACAAGGTCTAAAAATGGGGAAACTGCCACGGCGCAAGTTTAGAATGTCACCAGACGATCCACACTCTTCACATCTGGTGGAATGCAAAACCCCCTTTCTCAGAAACGGTATATAAAGCCCCCGTCCTAGCTAAAAATACAGTCAGTTCACCATCTGCGTCAGCTCTCGTCGGTCGTACCCCAGGTCCTCCTCATCCATCATGTAGACCAGTAAGAAATCTTCTATCTCTCCATCTTTCGCTCCTAGCTCAACTTTTATCTGTTCACGGAACTTTCTTAGTGCAACTGTGCCTTCGTTTTTTGTGTGGACATTCCCAAGCTTTCCACTTTGCCTCGACCACGACTGCCTGTACTTTGTGAGAACTGTAAAAGGTCTTACAAGGTGCAGAGAGGTACTGGAAAACTCCCCATCCTGACGGTTCCTCTCGGTCAACACAGTATAGCGAGAGTTGACAGGGACTCACACCATAGAATAAGTCGACTGGATACCTCACCACATCATAGTTTTAGTCGACAAGATTCTACGAGAGGCTACCAGGACCTCTTCATTACATATATATATTCATTTATTTATTTGTGCGTGTGAAGTTAAACAACAAGGCTGTGGTTTAATCTGGTAATAATCTCAGAACTAGTAGCAAAGTATTTATTATTTTATTAAAAGAGTATCATTTATGATTTTTATATTTTGTTACTCTGTAAACTTCCTTCATTGATTATCTTTTGTTTATCATCAATAGTTTGTCCTTGCCTTAAATATTGTGTCATCCTGAAGTTTGTCTCCCCAGCATCAACGACTATCCCGCGCTGACAGAGGTCTCACTGGCCCAGCTCAACATGAAGCTGCCCTTGCCGCCTCAGGTGCTGGAACAGTTTGACCATATGCACACCAGCTGTAAGATGGGCGGAGATTGGCAGGGCTTGAGTAGACAATGTCATCTAATGGTGGAGGTTTGAAGACGGGTGAGTTCTTTTATTGCAATGTCCTGAGTTGTGTTTAACCTTTAAACCAGCAGTCTCTGTGTGTAATGTACATTAACCAACTGTTCATTCTCTTTATTTTTAGCTCTTTGCCAACCTCGGCAAATAATTTGCTTCTGCTCAGGATTTAGCTGCTCCATATCCTCTTTAATTTAGACAATTGACAATTTAAACAATTGATTCTTCTAATCATTTTTACAAAGG
The DNA here is from genome assembly GCA_030710605.1 of Cordylochernes scorpioides. Classification (NCBI taxonomy): domain Eukaryota; kingdom Metazoa; phylum Arthropoda; class Arachnida; order Pseudoscorpiones; family Chernetidae; genus Cordylochernes; species Cordylochernes scorpioides. Next base: position 39,347,672 of record CP092863.1, on the reverse strand, counting down.
TGGAAAAAATATATAATAAAATAGTAAATAAAGGGTAGATAAAATGTAGGGGAATATATATAATTGTGTATGTGTACTAAATTCTTCAGCAAGGAAGGCTTCCCCACCTTGAGAGAGTTTTCCTCCAGACAAGGTATACTTGAACACTCCTCAGTTCCACACCGAGGGAGTACTTATAGATGTGTGTCTTGGCAGACTCCAGGATTCAATTTAGATGATTTAATGGGACCACTGATAATTTTACATTTGTAAATTTATAAATTTGGAAGAAATATAAAATGAAAGATTTTCAAATATTGAATAACCATTTAATCGAATAAAAAAAAGTTGAACCTTCTATAGCAAAATCATTTTGATAGGACGAGTGGGTAACACCATCGATTCCCGACAGTCATGAACCGGGATCAAACCCGGCGTTAACATTTTGTTTAATATGTATATCACCTTCATATATTATTCATTGTTACAATATCATAAACTAGGTTGCTCTTTTTGAGCGGTACCTACTAGTAGTAAAGTGATTTTGGATCATTTTTATCAAGATTTTATGTTCTTAGAACCATATTTAAAATAATTGGGACTTAAAACTTGGGAGCATAAAAGTATGATGTTATAACCAAGTTGCTGTTATAAAAGAGGATATGTTACAATACAATTATATTGTACTTTGCATTTATTTAATTTTAAAAAAACTTTTTAAATTATTGAATTAAAAACATTAGTACTTCTTTTGATCAAAATAATCTATTGCGGAAAGTCCACAGGAAAAAATCCCGAAATATTGAGAAATGTGTATTAAAGAGCTATTGCTGTTTTACCATCTTTTACAAAAGCATTTAAAAACTTGCCATGGTATAACATAAAACTGCTATATATTTAAACTGGAGCTAAACTGAACCGAAATAATCCTCACAATACGTTTCTTCAATAATTTATTTGAAGTCTGCAAGCTTTCGAATTACAGTAAAACCTGGTTTGGGAGTTTTCCTGTCTTAGAAATTGTTTTTAATGGAAGCTATTTGTTTTTATATTAATTTATTATCCTTAAGCAACTGTCTAATGTGTTCATTTGAATAGTTTCAAGCCCTTAAAGAGGCTATCTATGAGTATTTAAGAAGTTTGCCTTTCTTAATTTTCCACTTGGCAATATATTACTCCCTCTTTGCAAAGTAATAATTAAAAAATCATTTTTACATGAATTTTTGAAAAAAAAATTGTAGCAGAAGACATTTCGCACAAAATTTTGTCCATCATTTTTACTCAAGGTTCTAAAAGATCATATGAAAGTATTTTAAAATAAAAAATATATATATATGAAAATAAAGTAATCCATACTTAAATCATTAGATAATAAAAAAGCATATATTGGATTGAATAAAATATCTATTTGCCAATATATAATTATATGCGGCGCTGAGTTTGTTTTTACAAAAATGTAATGCCTTGATAAAGGTTGGCATTCAGCCAACCGAATTATTGGCAAATAAATCCGTTATTCAATCCAATATATGCCTTTTTTATTATCTAATAAAAGTATATTTAATTAAATAAATGAAGCTTACAGGGCTAAGTTTCTTGTGCAAACCTTTTATTTAGTAAAATTTTATGTTTATAAAGTATATATGTAAAAAAGAGTATAGGGAATATAATTATATATAAAATTGGTTTATTTATATCTTACTTGATTTTGCGTAAAAAAAAAATTGAAACGAAAATTATTTATTAAAAATAATAACCCTAAAACACTATTCAAAATATTAAAAGGAGTTTCGAAGAAAATTTGGTGATATTTATAGAGAGAGAGAGTTTGGAATTTATTTATAAACAGACGAATATATATCGGGTGTTAAAATAATAAAGCTGATATTAATTATCTTAATACAGTAGAACTTCCATGAGAGAACACTCCCGCTATGAAATTGTTTTTTACAAAGTAGTTTCTTAATTAAATATTTAGCTTTTTTATTACGATAGTGGTTATTGTTTATGTTTTTGATTATAATTGAATGTTAATTCTAGAATAAGTGTACTCTGAAAAAGGTTTTTAGCTGAAAATAAAGGGAAAAAAGCATTATTATGAAAATAATTATGTGTAAAAATCAAAAGACAATATCATAAAGATTAATTAAATACATTTGACATTAAGTTCAAAACACTAATATAGAAGCAAATAACCACAAAATATATTATAAACAGATTTTATGGGATAAACGGGTGTTCTTGTGTGGCCAGGAAGCAATTTTTGAGAATGTGAGCAAACCATCCTTCACCGTCTCCTGATGTAATTCTACTGATTGCATCAGTGATAACCTCGCCTAATGTGATGTCGAGGAAGCAGCGACCTTACCAATGTTTTAATTTTGATAAATGAAAATTCGATTGGATTTAGCATATATGAATATGGTGACAAAAACTTCCCACTGCTTCTTATCAGACTAACAGATGCCAGTGTTTCTTCGGATGTGTGCGTTCTTGCATTATCCATATAGAAACATTAAATCCATATCGCGTGGCTACAATTTCATCAAGCTCATGTAGAAATTCAACAAAAAGAGCGGCCGAGGTAGCACTCATATAACGGTGACGAATTCACTCTTAAAATGCTATAATCCACGCCTAGAGAAGAGTTGTAAAATAACGACCTATAAAAATGGCCATTGATAAGATATAGGCATTGTAGTATTAAGTGTAGTGTGAAAACATTTATAAAAATAATATTTCAGTTTTTGCCTTTGTTAATTCTATACCGCGCGTGCGGGCAATAAACGTATATAATTTATACTCTGAATTCAAACTTATAGAACAAGTTCTTATACTCCTGTATAATATATACTTTATTTACTTTTATTGATAACGATATTTGTTTTAATGGAGAGATATTTATAATCCAGGTTCTTGGAGCGCATTGTTTTAATATAAGTTTGTACCTGAAAATATATATGTTATATAGAAATGAATAGAGATTTTCTGCTTGAATTTAGATCATGTTGAAGATTATGGTATGGAAATGCAGTCGTGGTTGAAATCTTTAAAGTATGATCATGAAAAATAGTTTTGATCAGTAATTTAATTGAGTTAAAGGAATATATAAAAATACATAATTTGATAAAAGTAATGTCTGGTTTAAGGCGAGTAGAACAAGGAAAACAAAAGATTATTTACATAATGTACAAAAGTTTTGAGCCGGCCATTGGGATAAAACAACAATGAGTTTTTATAGGGGAAGAGTGACCTCTGGCGGTCGATTTAGCAGAGTATTTGAATCTATTAAATTATAATTTAAAAAATAAAATAATATTTTTATATAACATATATTCAAAAATATATTGAGTAAAATTAATCATTCCTCCAGGGAAAAGACACTTTTCATTATACCATGTTTTCTCCTGTAGAAGGACGTCCGTGCCCGAAAGCTAGAGAACAATAAAAATGTTTGGAAAATATACTTTTCCCTGGAGGAATGATTGATTTTACTCAATATTGATGTAAGGGGTTATTTTATAGAATCAAAAATATATTTTTTTAAATATTTATTTTCACAGATTAATACACAGATTAATTTTACATTCATTATATCTATAGTATTCATTATTTTATTTTCGAATATTTTTTGCTCTCTCTCTATTTCTCTCTTATGTATATATTTTAAATATTCAAAAAATAAATCTCACAAATTCAATTAAATTACTTATAAAAGATGGAAGAAGAGAAATCCTGCCGTTTTTTCCTGAAGAACGAGTGCAAGGAAGGTGAGAAGTGTCCCCTTCCCCATGTCAACAACGGGACTCCTGATAATATATGTCGCTTCTTCTTAGAAGACAGATGTACCTTTGGTGCAAGTTGTCTCTACGAACACCGTAGACCTTTCTCAGAGGTAGAGGCTCCAGTTGTAGACAACAACAACGCCCCCTATACTTGCTCTGTTTGTAACCAGTCCGATATTCCCTCGCCAAATAACATCTACAAATTGATGACGAGCTGCGACCATGTCCTGTGTAAGGGATGCTGCGGAATAATGTCGAAGAATCAAGAAAACAACTGCCCGGTATCAAAAGAATGCTCATCCTCCTCAATTGTCTTAAAGACAGACCACTACATGGGACACGAAGAAAAGAAATCCCTAATTGACATCAGAAAGAAGATGCTGAGTGAAATAGATTGCAAATATGGGAAAAGGTGCAAATATGGAAACACCTGCCTCTACAGACACCAGGAAAGCCAAACAGGTTCCCAACAAAACATCATTGAGTCTGGAGTCAGGTGTCAGACCCAAGGCAGTCTCCACAAACAACAAGGACCATTGCAAAGCAGCATCAACTGTAGATATGGGTCCAAATGTAGAATTCAAGGCTGTCTCTATAAGCACCAAGAGACCCAACAAGGACAATTGCGAAGCAGCATGGACTGTAGATATGGGTCCAACTGTCGAAACCAAGGCTGTCTCTACAAGCATCAAGAGACCCAACAAGGACCATTGCGAAGCAGCATGGACTGTAGATATGGGTCCAATTGTCGAAACCAAGGCTGTCTCTACAAGCATCAAGAGGCCCAACAAGAACCCGGACAGAAGAACTGTAGATTTGGGACCAAATGTCACAACAAGCAATGTTCATTCAGACACACCAAACCTACTCCAGGAAGGACAGTGTGTAGATATGAACCTAGGTGTGTCAACAGACGTTGCAAATTTCAACATCCATCCCGCCAAAGTAACGCGAGATGTTGAAGATTGACTTCACAAAACGTGTCAATTAAAAAAAAAAAAAAGAATCCACATCTTAAAAAAAAAATCTGAAATGTAAACTGGTAAAAATAGAAAATCTTGGTTTAAAAATATATATATAAGAAATCTCTATTTGTTTATATATTCGGTATATTTACCTGATTGTATCAAAAGTTCGTTCGCGAATATAAAATAAAAAATAATATAAAATCAAATTATTCAAATCTATACCAATATGCATCGCCACACAAAAAAATTAGAAAAACAAAGACCATCATTTTCCATGACTTTCTTCGATTGATATGCAAGCTTACAGATCTGGTCAAAATACCATCTAGCCGGCTTCGTGGTGTTTATTATGCGACTAAAGCTATCCGGAATTTCCCACATGAAAACTTCCGAATTGCCTCAGACAGCCAATTTGCTCTCTCTGCCATATGTAGTCCATCCAACCATACACCCAATGTACAAGTCTTCTGTGTCACAACGGTATACCGAGAACTGAACTATCAGACCAAACAGCTGAACCTGCTGAACATTTTTAATTACACCCCTGTCTCTCTGACAATCCGTCCATAAACATTACCTGAAATAAAAGAACTCTAATCAAACCGTATCTACGGACAGACATATACATTATAGATTATTCAACCAGTAATGTCAGAAGTCTATAGCCATGACAAAATTCTGATCTCCATGCTACAAAGAATCATGAATACATTTTAACAACCATCCTAACTGGCCATGACTATGTACAAGCATGCTACGTGAACATTTTGAAAGAGAATCTGATTTCTTTCCCCAGCTAAAATGAAGAAAAAACAGTGGATCATCTTCACTTCTTCTGCTCAGTTTTACAATAGAAATGATTTCAGAAGGCCACTCTTCTAGGTATTCCCAATCTCAGCTTGGCATCGCTAGACATATCTGGTAATGGATCTGTTAATGTCCACATAGGTACCCCAATAATGACATTGAAGATTTTAATTATATTTAAAACTCAGTTAAATAATGTAATATACTTAATTTTTTAAATAAAGATTTATATTAATTTATAAATTGTGTTGCTCATCATTTTTTTTATATCTTTTATTGTTATATAAAAGGGCGTACCTGGATCTGTAAAGAAAAAAAAAACATTTTTTTTCTTAAAATATTTCGAGAGATTGCTCCCTCTTTATCAATTTATTGCACAGTGAATTGATAAAGATGGAGCAATCTCTCGAAATATTTTAAGAAAAAAATTGTTTCTTTTTCTTTACAGATCCAGGTACGCCCTTTTATATAATCTTAATTAATGGATCGCCTTTTGGCTCAAATCTTTTATTGTGTTTTTTATTTGTCTTTAATCTCAACCCTACATCTATTGCCAGACTCAGGATGGAATTTCCACTGGTTCAACTCAGCAATCAAAACAATACCCGAGTTAAAGCACTAAGCACTAGTCTATACTGGTGACTTCCCGGGTAGTTGGTGTTCTGTGCTCCCTGGGTTATCTCTTTATATTATTAATATGATGTTGTACATAAATTTTGTAAACACTTACATAAAATTGAAATACCAATATTACTCTGCGTTATGTATGCCTTTGTATAAAGTAATTGTATTGTGTGTTCGCCAAGAGTAATAAGAAAAAAGAACGTTTAAAGAAAAACACGAACATTTGGTACAATCTTATAGGTTGAAACTGCACCTTTCGAGCAGAATTGGTAAAATAGAGAACTCAACCTACAAATTTTGTGAATCTTGATAATGATGAAACCATTAAACACTTTCTTTTTGATTGCGAGGATCTGAGTGAATACACTAAAAAATATTAAAGAATTAAAACATCCTCCAGTCACACACTGTAAAAGTCTTCATTTTTAATTCTAGAACATTCAAAGCAAATCTTACTTTTTTGGAGTTATCAAACAGGCTAAATCTTAGCTTCAGAAAAACAAGGTTGCTCTTGTTGAGCGGTACATAATAAAGTGATTTTGGAACCGAGAAAAACAAAGTAAGAATCTTTAATTTGATCCAACTTTAACCAAAACCTAGCTACCATTCATTCTCCAGTTAACAGAATTTTATCCATCACATGTTTAACTTACACCATATAGAACAGCCATGTAACAACCTTGTAACCTTTGTAGATGGTTTGAGTAAGACGTGGCGGGTAGAGTTGGCATAAATCGGATGGTTCACGCCGAAGAAATAAATTGTTGTTGTTGTTTTATCTCATTTATTATTTTGTCTGAGGAAGGTAAAAACGCTATTACCGAACGTCACACACTATTTACTTATTTAGATTTGGTCTTATTACCTTGTGATTCTAATCTATAATACAAATTGTGTCTTATCATATCGAAAGACAAGATTCTTTATTTGTTTTACATATGTTTGTTATTCCATTACATAAAGCTTTCAATAAATTAGAGAAATTAGAAAATATTTAGTATCCAGTAATTCTTTTTTAAATAAATCACGACTCCATCCCACAAAAGCAAATTACCAATATGATTATATCATGTTTCCCCAATTAATATACCTATTCTACATGCTTGTTTCTTTAGTTAAACCTGTCTATAGCGTCCCCCTCTAAATAGCCCCTTCCTCACTATAACGCCCGATTTTAAATACGTAATACGATGCGATTTACATTAAAAGTGACCTGTCTATAGCACCCCCTCTCTATAGCACCCTATTTTGATGAGTTCCAAGAGGGGGCGCTATAGACAGATTTAACTGTATAGTATATAACTTCTATATTTATATAGAGCTGATTATTTTATCAATATGGATATGAACTACATGAAGTTGTAAATATATTAATATGTCGCGGAGATAATAATTTATTATAAGGGGTATTTATAGGGAGAGAGAGAGAGTACAACTTACCCCAAGTTAAAGATAATCCTAATGAATGGCGTCAGCCACCGTCCCGTTTTCCTTATTTTCAGATCAGCTTCCGAGAACCCCTCACACCTGTGGTCCCCCCCGGGGTCCAGGAATGATTGACAGGTGTCCCATCTGAATGCTTCTTGACAATATTGTATCTATAAAACACTTTAAATTAAATGAAATGAGAATGCATTAAATGAAATGAATTAAAAATAAATCAAACAATTTAGATAAAACTTCTTGGACCAAAAGAATGTAAAATTGTATCAAACTATTTGTTCTAACGGCGAAATAAATCAATATAGCCAGTGCCACATCTGATACAATCGTATTATTGGCCGCTATAGGAACTGTGTAATCACCCGATATATTGAATGCTACATATCACGGTGAAATGTATGAAAGCCTTAAAAATCAATTTGTAACTTAAATCGTTATAGACGCGTATGATTCTTTTTAACCACGGCTCGGGATCGAGTCCCGCATTAACGACTTTTTTTTTGGAAGGGAGAAGGTTCCTGGAGAAAACAAATAGCTAACTGCCCGGATAGAAATAGTGACTTTGTAAAAGAAAATTTCAGTTAGTTTTATCTTTCTATATGTAATTCATTTATCTATATAAATATAGCTGTTAATATCTGTGGAGGATTTTGAGAATGATTTGAAATTAATCAAATGGCGCGCTAATGCATCATAACTTAAATTGTAACTAAAATATGCTGGTAAAACTCCAATTTGAAATTTTAATGGGGTTTCGTAAATTCCCGAATTTCAGTAATATTTCCTGAAGTAAGCGCCAAACTAATGCTTTAAAACTATTGGGTAAGTCAATCCTTCAACTTTACTTATTTCTTTCTTTAAGGGAAAATTAACGACAATTCTATATTTATATTTTAAAAATCTTTTAAATATTTAAATATATATTGAGAAACTCGAGACAAATATCTTATCACTACTTGTTTATAATTAATAAAAAAAATTCTTCAGACCCCACCCCTCTTATATACTTATTTAGAAAATATAAAATGAGAAACATCATCATTGCAAGTATAAATCTTTATAAATAAATATATATACATGTATGTGAAAAAATAATAAAAAAAGGTGTTTGTTATTAAAATCAAAAAGCATATTACTGACCACGTCTACATGAAAATGGAGCTCTGTCATTTGAAAGGTTCATGTGAACGTGGTCAGGGTATGCTATATATATAGATGAAAAAACAATAGAAAAAATAAAAGATAAGTGGGTCAGGTGTTGATATTAAAAATAAAGAAAGCATCTCCTGACCACAAGCACATGTGCTTTTTAGATGGCAGAGCGCCATCTAGTGGAGCAAAAAAAAAACTAAACGTTTATTTGGCTTGCTCCGTGATATTTGGCCAACCCAATTTCTTGATTTATCAAGAAAAACCATCCACGAACGCGTTTCGCGCTGTTGGCGCTCGTCAGCGTGGAGAAGGCTGTAACCACTGCGACCAAAATGATTTTTGGTCCCAATGGCTTCCCGAAAAATAAAGAAATGGGTATATAAGGCCAAATTTGCGTAAAGACGCTTAACACATGAAAAAACAATAGAAAAAAAAAAAAAGATAAGTGGGTCAGGTGTTGATATAAAAAAAAAAGAAGGCATCTCCTGACCACAAGCACATGTGCTTTTTAGATGGCACCACGCTGACGAGCGCCAACAGCGCGAAACGCGTTCGTGGATGGTTTTTCTTGATAAATCAAGAAATTGGGTTGGCCAAATATCACGGAACAAGCCAAATAAACGTTTAGTTTATTTTTGCTCCACTAGATGGCGCTCTGCCATCTAAAAAGCACATGTGCTTGTGGTCAGGAGATGCCTTCTTTATTTTTAATATATATAGATGTAAATTTTTCCGGGACGATATTGATCTGAAATGACAAAAGTCGCCTCTCCCGTCAAAATAGACGTCAAAACTAGACACCATCTATTGACCGTTGCCGCAAACGGCTTTGTCACCGACCCGATGCCGCTAGGTTGCGGCGACGGTCAATAGATGGCATCTAAGCTTTGACGTCTCTTTTGACGGGAGAGGCGACTTTAGTCTTTTTAGATATATATATTTTTATGGAAAAAAATATCGTTGAAATTTTCTTTGTCTTAACAAGTTCGTGCTTGTGAAAAACACTATCATAGCTTCATTTATAAATATCCTAAATAGAGAATTCACTGATTTGGTTTGTGGAGGAATGGTACAAACTGTAGACTTTGATAACCATGGCTCGGGATCGAATCCCGCATTGGGGACTTTTTTTTTGGAAGGGAGAAGGTTCCTGGAGAACACGAATATCTAACTGCCCGGAAAGAAATAGTAATTTTGAAAAATAATTTTTAGTTTGTTTTATATTTCTGTGTTATTTATCTGTATAAATATAGATAGCAATATCTATGGAGGTTTTTGAGAATGATTTCAAATTAAACAAAGCATTCATGTATATGTGTTTAGTTTACGTTTTAAAAAAACGAAGCAATACTTAAACTACATATTTTTCAAGGTTGTTTTTATTTATTTGTTTATGCCTCGAGGAGAGAACGAAGTTGGAAAGAAAGTTCTGGAACAAACTTATCTTCTGATTCAATTTGTTATCCACGTGATTGATGACGTAGTTCTCCAAGCTGGCGTCCCATTCGTCAGTTCCACCGCAGGCTATTGTTGTTGTTAATGTTCTTTGGCTTAGATATAGGTGTTTACTACGCTATACCTCAGAGATATATATACACGCGTTCTCACGTGTTTTAGTGAGAAACACAAACATCTTCGATAAAGAGAGGCGAGTTGTTCCTCGAAATATCGGAATAATAAAATATTTATAAATCCAATATATGCATATTTTCTGAAAATATACTTATATCCATATGTGTTATATAGTTATAGTGTAATTACCAAAACGACAAAATAAAATTCGATTGAGTGACAGTCGGCGCCAGTCAGGATAAAGGTCTCCGAAAAACAAAATCGGGTTACCAGGTGTGCCCCCTTTTTCTTAAGAACAGATTAGTCCCTCTGAGACACGATGATTGACAGACCTGACTTGACTGGCTTCGCCTTCACGGCTCTCTCGCCATCTCTGTGGTGACATCCAACATGCCTTGTCCTTTTGTGTAATCCCAATCACGCCTGAATCCACTCTGAACGTTGTAGCCACCACGACTGTATCTAACCAACATGCCCCACTACAATCATCCCCAACAAGATAAAACACATTACAACATATATACATATACAAGGGAACAAAGAGGAAATTATTAATAACGTGTTCGTATTTTAATGACACAATATAGGATGATAACTCTACCAATAATGAATAATAAAATAGCTAAGTGTTTTACATGAGAGATTGTAATTTACCTTTCACATGCTCGGAAAAGAGAAAAGGCTTTCTTAGTGAACTTCAGAAAAGAGCATGTTTATAAGGATGGAAGAGGACATTATAAGAATATATGTTATAAAAAGAGATTTCTGTTGATTTTTGATAACCTTGAGGATTATGCCATGGTTGTGCAGTCGTGATTAAAATCTTGAAAATAAAAATAGTTAAAATAATGAAGATTGGAAACAGATTTAATTGAGCTTATGGGATATATATATTTAAAAAAAAAAAACATAATTTGATAAAAGTACTGCCTGGCTTAAAGCGTAAGAATAAAAAAATGAAAAACTTATTTACATAATGTACAAAAGGTTTGAGCCGGCCATCGAGAAACAACAACAATGAGTTTTTATAAGGAAAGCGTGACCTCTGGCGGGGGTTTAGCAGAGTATTTGAATCTATGAAATATAATTTTAAATAAAATAATATTTTAATATAATATTTATTTATTTATATATACACCTCTCCCCCGATTTACACGTTAGATACGTTCCTGAGAAAAACGTGTAAATCGAAAATTAAAAATTTTCAAGTCAAAACCGTGTAAATCGAAAAGCTTGCAGAAAATGCATAATTTTGCTATTTAACAGTTGTGATTTTTTTCTATATTTTTAGGTGTACACAGAAATAAAAATAAAATGCATTGACAGGTTAAAATATTAAAATATACAGTTATCAGCGTCATAATCAAGCAACAATTCTTAATCAATTCTGTCACCGTTTGCTTTGTGAATGGAATAAATACCCAAATATGGCCATTTCTCATAACCATCGGTGGTTCAGTGGTAGAATGCTCGCCTGCCACGCGGGCGGCCCGGGTTCGATTCCCGGCCAATGCATTTTTTCTTTTTTTACAATTTTTAAAACTCATTTATCTATATTAATAAAATGGAAATTTCATAAGTGGACATCACTAAAAACTTTCGTTACAATGCATCAATTTCGACCAAATTTTCAACATTCATGTAAAACGAGATGGAGCAGGTTTTGCTTAACATCAAAATATTTTTCCTAACTTTAACATACATAACTTTGCTGTTATCGATAAAATACAAAAAAAAAATTCAACAGAATTAAAGTGTTTACACTTTCAAAAGTGTTTACACTTTTGCGCTTCTTGGAAAATTAGTTTTAATCTTTTTTATATATATTTTAATAACTTTTATACATGTTAAGATACTTTTATTTTATAGTTTTCATATTTTATACCAAAAAAAGTTGAAGCCTTACTTGATGAGATCAATTTTATTTTTTAGATAAATTTTTAGGCTTTTCAAAAGTGTTTACACTTTTGCGCTTCTTGGAAAATTAGTTTTAATCTTTTTTATATATATTTTAATAACTTTTATACATGTTAAGATACTTTTATTTTATAGTTTTCATATTTTATACCAAAAAAAGTTGAAGCCTTTTACTTGATGAGATCAATTTTATATTTTAGATAAATTTTTAGGCTAATTTTAATTTATTTCTTTTTTATTTAATATACAGATTATATATGCTATTTCTAACTTACGTGGTTAGTATTTTTATAAGACTAAGGTTATTTATATTATTTTTTACAAAAAAAGATTGAAATTTCATTAATGTGCTCAATTTTATGTCTTTTTTGAGGACCTTAACAAAATTTTTAATTAATTGTTTAGATATTTTAATAACAGATTATTTATGGTGTTTTCCACTTATATGGGTTGTTTTATAAAAAGAATTTGGGTTATTTCTATTTTTTTTCACTAAAAAGCTTGAAATTTCATTAATGTGCTCAATTTTATGTCTTTTTTGAGGACCTTAACAAAATTTTAATTAATTGCTTAGATATTTTAAAAGTAGATTATTTATGGTGTTTTCCACATATATGGGTTGTTTTGTAAACAAATTTTGGGTTATTTCTATTTTTTTTCACTAAGATGCAAGATATTTTATTGATATGTTTATGTGATTGTCATTATGAGGCCCTTCTCAAATATTTCTTAAGAAATTTTTATTTAATTATTTAGATCATTCAAATACAAATTATTTGTGGTATTTATAACATATAGGTGTTGTGTTTTTAAAAATATTTGGTTTTTTTTTTCATTATTAATCGCAAAAAAGAGCAAGCAATTTCATTGTGTTCAATTATGGGTCATTTTGAGGTCCTTTTTAAAATTTTCTTATGGAATTTTTTAATTATTGCTTTGATCTTTTAAATACAGTTTATTTATTATATTTTCTACATATATGGGTTGTATCTAAAAAATAGGTTATTTATATTTTTAAATAAGCAAGGGATTTCTTTTACGGATTCATTTATTTGTCTTTTTGAAGTCCTTTTTCAAAATTTTTTTAAAGATATTTTAATTTATTTGATTAAATATTTTATATTTAGATTATTTATAGTTTTTTTAACATATAGGGGTTGTAGTTTGTATTTTAGAAAATTATTTCTATTTTTTACCTCTAAAAAGCATGCTTTTTCATTGCCGTATCCAGCGGTTGGTCTATTTTTGAAGCTTTTTAATGATAACTGGTTTTGTACATTAATATTTTGGTAATAATATTATGATTTTAGTTTTTTAAAATCTTTTTAACATATCTGAAGGTTATTTTGAATAAAAAATTTAAAAATTTTGATTTTTACCTCAAAAAGACAGGAAATTTTTATGCTTTGTTTAGAAATTGCTGGTTTTGAAGCTTTTGTTATTAATCTCAATCTAAATTTTTTTTCAGAATATGCTTCGCCACAGCCGACGTTTACTTGGTAGGAATACGGCTGCTTCCAGGAGATATAGGAATGCTAGACCTATTGAAACACCACTTCAAAGTGAGACGCGTCGTGCGCTTCGCCGTCTTAGGTATTCTGAAGCCCGCGTCGCAGCTACACAAACTATGCAAGTTCCTGTTCAGCTTATTCAGCTTTGGATCATAAGCCGTTTTCAGGTTTGCAGTATAATGCCCATATTGATTATAAAGCTGATTCATCTGTCGATATAGGCCAAATGTCTCGGGTATGCCAGTTTTGCTCTGCTTTGAGTTTTAAAGATGATGTAATGTAATAGAAACAAAATAAACCTCATCCTACCTAATATACATTACTTCTGAGGATTAAAGATTTTGATTTGTGTTGAGAATTTTGCATGCATTTCTCTATTTCTTTTCTTATCTTGAAAAGCTAATGGATTGTTTAGGTTGCTTATTTTTGACTCGCCAATTTGTTTAGTGATAAAGTGGTATAGCGTTCTTTTTCAGAGCATCACCCTACAAAAAAATTACCTGACCTTTCCTAATATTCAGATAGATTTATTATATCAACATACTAGACTACAAACATTCCCTCGAGTAAAACCCGGGCGGAGCCGGGTACACCCGCTAGTATATTATACAAGAATGACATCCACGGCGCCAATTTATAATTGTAACGAATAGTATTTGAATAAAAGCATTTAATCGGGTAAAACCCGGGCGTTGCCCGGGTCATTCGGCTAGTGTAATATATTACTGAAACACTGTTTTTTTTATATAATTACAATACATACATAAACAGAAGAACAAAATATAAAACCAAAGGTGTTTTATTATCCTTTATCACTGTCAGAAATTACTCTCATTCTTTTTTTCGGAATCGAAGGTTCGAATTCACTTTCATCACTCGAAGTTATTTGTGCCGATTCGATGTTTGAAGCAGAAATATTTACAATATGAGAGATGGTAATAAAATCGGTTATTAACAATAGCTTCGAATTTTTTGTAAGATCTTTGTAAACTTCTTCATATTGAGCCAAGCAGCGATTTATGTCACGTTGGAATCGTAAAGCCCTTTCAACGTTTGTGTCATTTTGCCAAAATGATTACCCAGCTTTCTTCCCAATGCGAGTCCTTCGCGGATGACTTTAGCAGTGAATGTTACTGGTACTAATTCCTCTTCATCAGATTTGTCAGACTCACTTTCGCAAACTAAGTTAACTAAATCATCCTCACTTAGTTCTTTATCAGCCATTAACTCTGCGATATGCGTTATGCGATCTTTTGCTGCTTTATGACCACTAGCCGATTTATAAAATTTTGAGACCTAAGTCCTTTCAGGCATTTTTTCCAGAATAACCCTGAGTCATCAGCATTGAAAACCTGATCAGGGCTGTATGAATTGTCGTTAATAATTTCTGCAAAATTTGATGGATATTCTTGGGCTGCATCTACGTCGCCAGAAGCCAGTTCACCTTTTAATTTTAAGCTGTGTAAAGAATGTCTTATTTTAAATCTTTCAACCAGCCATGACTTGCCAAAAAATTTGACTTCTTTCCAGTTGAAGAAGAAGATGACAATTGCTCTACAGTTTTTTCGTAAATTCGTAATGCTTTATTTGTTATAACGCCCGTATCAATGGGTACTATTTTTTGTGTTTGATCTTCTATCCAAAGCATTAACGCTTGCTCCATTTTTTCCATTGCGATATTTATGGTGTATGATGTTGTGCCCATACTCGTTGTATTGCCAGCTGCAATACTCTATCTCCCTTTCGTAAGCTATCCAAAATTTCGATTTTAGTGTCTAAAGAAATAACTTTTCTTTTAACTTCTTTCTTCATTATAAGCCTATAATTTTTTAAAATTTATGTTAATTTGGCTGTGATTAAAGTAAAATTCAGGGGGAAAAAATGCGGGAAATTTTGGAGGGAAGATTAAAAACTTTTATTTTTTAAAAAATATTTTATATTATAATTTTTATTCAAATATTAAAATGTTTTAATTTTTTATTTTAATTAAACCTATTTGGTAAATTGCCATCATTTCCCTCCAAAATTTCCCGCATTTTTTCCCTCTGAATTTTACTTTAATCACAGCCGTTAATTTATAATAATCTAAATTATGCACTCACTTTTAATTCACGAATATGGAAAATTAAATCTTTCTGAAACTGTGAAACTTTCACTAAAATACAATTTTCCGTAGATAAAACTTTAATTTTATGCGAAGAAATGCAGACACAGTGTGCGTGTGCAGCAAGTCAGCACATAAGCTCGGGATTCCTCGTGAGATGTGTACACAGCGCATGTGTTCAATCACAGTAGCATTTAGTATAGTGCGATAAAAACAAAAAAAAAACTTATTTGGAAAACCGTGTAAAAGCGAAAACGTCTAAAACAAGTACCGTGTAAATCGGGGGATAGGTATAACAAAATAGGCATATCCTGACCGCTCACTTGAACTTTTTTCGATAGCAGAGCGCCATCTAGCGATGCAAAAATCAACTAAACGTTGATTTAGGCTTGTTCTATAATATTTGGCCAACTCATTTCTTGATAAATCAAGAAAGGGGTATTTAGATCCAAATTTGCTTAAATACGCTGAACATGTGGAAAAATAATTATTTTGAGCTGCAAAAGTTTAGGTGTTTGATTCCCTGCCGCATTTGGGGATACGCTTTTAGAATTCTAAGTTCATCAAGATTTCTCAAATATACGCAAAGCGTTATCACTTGCATATATTCAGAGAATATTGTGATTTGCATAAATTAAAGCATTTCGTTAAAACAAGTTTGACAGGGTGTCACCAAAACACGTTCAAATAAATAAATTATTGGTTGAGGCGGAACGATATTCATACTTGCTGGGTGCTGCGTTGCCTGGAGTATAGGAGCTCCATCTATTATTTCTTCCTGTGGTGAATCTGTATAAGACTGGTGGTCTTAATAAAGCTTTATGTGTGTGTAGGATATTCATACTAGCTAAACAAGAAGTATAAGAACTTGTATAAACTAGGCAATTTAAAATACAAGTACTGAAGAGGTTTAACAGATGTTTTTAGTTAGTATTATAATTTTGTAGACATGTATTTAGAGATTGATTCAAGGTATTAATAGTATTAATCGAAAACAAAAAATGGGGCTTTCGATACTTGAATTATATAAATGAAAATTTGATACTTTGATGTAGAGTTAGGTTTATAAGTATGTAGTTACTATATCCTCTCTTGTAACAGAATATTATTCTGAAAATTCAGAACTCTCATAGACGCTTATGATTCTTTTAAAAATTAAGCAATATCTACTGCCCTTGTTGCTTTAAATCAGTAAGGGCAGTAGATATTGCTTAATTTTTAAAAGAATCATACGCGTCTATAATAGTTTTTAATTTTCATAACAGATGGCGCGCTAATGCATCAGAATAATATTCTATCCACAGAGTATTAATTTTGTTACTCAGCAAATTTTACCTCCTTGCCACTATTTCATTTTATGTAAATAGGATTGAATTGATAGAAATAAATTGCTCTGTCATCCTTACATTCCCTGATTTCCTTCGTGATAATAGAGTTACAGCATTCGCAATATAACATACTTATTTACAATTCCATTTACATATTCCATCCACGTTTCTACAATATTGGGCTTATAGGGAGTCCATTGAGACTTTCTCAGAACACGGATAATCCTCGTCTACCTTGTAGGTGTGAGTTAATCGGAAAAGATGTATTCCATCAGAAAAATCTATTTTTTCATTGTTAAAAAAGCATCCAGGTATCATTTTATTGAATATATCTTTTATTCCTTTTCACACATACACAAAGGTTTGTGGATTTATACAAATTACAAAAAAAAAGGCATAAGACGTCGTAACTCTTTTTATTAGAAAGCTACTTTAATCAATTAATACAACAAACTTCTTGTCCCAAAAGTTTGCAAACACTTTCAAAAAATTGAAATACAAGTATTATTCAGCGTTATGTATAATATCTTTTTATTATGTATAAAGTAATTGTATTTGGTATAAAAAGTAATTGTATTATGTATTCGTCGTAATAATATTATTCGCCACAAGTAATAAGAAAAACAACGTTTGCAGAAGTTTACGAACTTTTAAGATAACCTTATAAAAATAGTTGCGGCGTCTTATGCCCTTTTTTGTAAATATTTTATTATCTCAAACTTTCGTACTTTAGAGCCCTTAACTTAGTAATAGTCAGTAATACTCCTGTAGAATGGCTCCAAGGCCCGAAAACTTGAGTTTATAAAAGATTCCTACAAGAGACTTATCTCTGGATGCTTATCCCCTCGAATAGTATGATGCAAGGGATTATACATTTTATGTCATTTTTCCCTTATATAAAAGTGGTCGCTCAGCGAGGAGTGACTCAACAGATAGGTCACTCATGAGAGGTTTTACCATAGCTCTGTAATATAATTTTATTCGCGATCGAACGTTGTGACCCACTGTATGTATTACATCCCAAACACGATGCGAGGCCAGCCATCTCTGTCTCGTTGTACCATCTCGGCAACCGTCAATCCAGTGAGACCATAGCTCTATGTAATAAAATAATAAGTATGGAATATATAGATTTGCGATACGAAATTTCGATGCATGAAGAGGAATTGTCCATTTTAATTTATCGATCCCATCACGTTATTGAATCCTCAAACCGTGTAACTCGAGATGTTTCAAACATTTCAACATCAAACTTCTGGAATTGGCAAGAAGTCAAAATAAACTTTATGTCAGTGAGGTAAGTTAATTCCAGATGTAATAGAATCTTCTTGTCTGAAATGTCAAGTTGAACTTTTTATTTCATTAAAATTATCTTCTTTACGCAGTGAGAGATTCATTTACTTTATAAATTCTCAGCAAATATTTTAATTTGGTGTCCATCTAAGTTACTACCGCAAGTGTCGATTTTAAAATGTCTCGAATTGTTCGAAATACGCATACATCCCATCAAGTTAGTATCAACCTACTCACATATTCTCATTTCCAGCAACGGCCGCAGTCTTGCAGAAAATTGACATAGACCCAGAGCAGCAGCTTTACACACCCAAGATAGTGGACATTGCTGTTGCTGTGATAGAGATGCATGGAGACATCTGAGGCTTTTCATTGGACACGACAACAACAACAAGTTAGTATCACAGATTCCATTTTTTAAATACGTTAAACCTTTCAAAACACACCTGTATATCACCTGTAGAGGTATATTTCAGACATGTTATAAATAAATCAATCACGATATAAGACATGGTCCTGTAGAAGTCCATTTCACAAGCAATTGTTTATTTTACATGGACTTTAGCATTTGTAAATGAGGGAGAATGTAGAAGTTAAATAAACAGCCTCGGATTTAAGTCCCTCGCCATTCAGCATAAACAAAGATTAGAAATGGACAAGTTTGAGGATAAATTGAAGTTTTTCTCCCCTTTTAATTTCGGGCCGGGTTTGATTGGGGATTTGTGATGCAGCGGTGGTGGTGGAACTAAACAAACAACGCAGATTTGGAATTATTTTTGTTTCTGCATCGGCATTCTATTTTGCCGAGTCGAAATGAAAACACAGATAATTGAAATACCAAAAAAAAAAAAAAAAGGTTCTTGATAAAAATAAAAGTTATATAGAGAAATAAACTTTATATATTGTCAGATTATTCAAACTGTGAATTTATCTTGATAGTAAGTCTCCTGGAATATAACTAGAAGAGAATAATTACAGACCGTTTGAACAATATGGAAATATGTTATAGATAACCTATTTTTATTTGTTTATTAATCAAATAGGTGCTATATTGTAGTATTTATGCCTATTTCAGAGGAAACAAACAAATTAAAACTTTGAATTCACAAATTTACATGTATTAATCGACAGAGTTCATAAAAATAGCTAACCTATAACAAAGCTGTTGGAATATTACACAGAGTAACAGTGGCTATAGATGAGCCCGTGTTTGAAAAGGAATTTGTATATATTAATTGTTGTTTTTACCTAAAACATATACCAAGATTTGTTTTGTATAATTGCTATTAATAATAAATAATATGTAAAGTTAAATTGGTTACGGATTCATCCTTCTTACTTACTTTAATAACATAACAAAAGCAACGTCATAGAAGCTGGCCCTTTAATACTACAGGTAAACTTGACAACGGATCTGTTATAAAATAAAATCTTCAGAAATTTTAAACTTCCAGACCCCCCCCCCCCAATACAAAAACATCAAGATCTAAGTTTGTTTATCCTCCCAGAGTTAACCGTATTTTTTATACTTACCTTGTTTTGAACATAGAGAGAGAGCACACTTTTATTGCCTTAATTCAACTCTTAAGACTTATTACGCGTATAGTTTTATTTGATACATATAATCAAAATATTTCTCCAGTTATGCAAATCTGTAATATATACAGGGTGGGACAGATATTTGAAAACACATAATATAGGTGCAACACTTTCCTGTGTCTTATAGTAACATTGTTTTTTATGTTACAAGTAGACATGGCAGAAATACTCTCACACAAGAAATGAAGAGACATGCAGTTATTGTCTCCTTGGCTGCAGGACACACAGATTCAAAGAAACTGCTGCATTCTTGAATACAGGATAAAAGGCACAACTTCCGTACGTTTTTATACATGAGTATATATATATATATATATGTCGTAGCTGTCGTGGTCGAATGGAAGGGCGCAAGCGTTGTGCATGTATGCTTCGAAAAAGAACTTGTTCCACGCTCGTGAGCGCGCACGCACGCGCGCTGGCTCTCCCGTTCATTTTGTACAGATTTATATATGGAATAATTTGTATATACATTTTAAGATTCTAATTATGGCGAAAATAAATTATATATATTGGGTATTAGGCAAATTATGACATATATATATCATAGGAATCATATATAAATACCAAAGGCTTTTATCAAATTTACCGATAGATGCATTCAAAGTTATAATTACGATGTTTATAATTTGTTTTTAATTCGCTGAATCTCTCTAGTTGTTGGAAATTGTATTAAATTTGTACGTTTCTCTAAAGCTCATTTCCCCACACCACCAACTATAATACACAATCAAATGGTGGCTACATAAGCAGAGTAATAGTTGAAGATGGATTTATGTAAAATGGGGTAATGTATATTACAATATAATGTGGTTTATGATTGTAGAACGAAGTTTGACAATTATACCGCAAATGTTTTTAACGAAAAATCGAAATTTATTTTAAGGAGAAATAACGATTATTTCTAACCTTAGGGATGAAGTATGATAGGATGAATTGTGAAGAGCAATGATAAACGGAAAAATAAAGTGTTCAGGGATGGGAATCCCTGAGAATTCATCCTTTCATACTTCATCCCTAAGGTTAGGAATAATCGTTATTTCTCCTTAAAATAAATTTCGATTTTTCGTTCAAAAGAAACATTTGCGGTATAATTTTCAAACTTCGTTCTATAATATAGGGTGTTTACTAAGACAAGAGTAGTACATTCTGATAAATAGGATTCTTCACTGATGAGCAAGGTCCTCCATATAGTTCCTGTTTAGTGAATTTGGTATTTTATATCTATGTATCTATATTGCGAACATGCGGAAAGATAAATATCCCCATGTATGCAAACACACACTTATCCCTTTTAAAGAAATCATTAAAAAAACAATATATTGATTAAATTGAAGGATTTTTTCTCTGATCGTCTCTGTAGAAGAAGACACCAATAAATGAAGAAACACACAAGTTAAAAACTCGAAACCACGGAATACAGTAGTGTTTGTATGTATACGAATATATTTGCCGTTTTTATATTTAACTAATCTGGCCTGAACTATAACAGGATATAGAATTTAGTCTGAAAGGAATATTTGACACATTCTTAAAAAAAAACAAGGATAATATAAATTAACAAAATACTGGAATAATTGTGATTTATTTAAACAGAAAATGATTATAAAATTGCTGCATGCATCATGTTCGATGGCTTGAAATAAGATTATTTGGGCAATCATTCACTCGAGCAGAACAAGGGCGAAGCGCAACAATATATATTTGAGTCAAAAGGCGATCCATTGAATAACTTTATAAAAAGGGCGTACCTGAATCGGTAAAAGAAAAAAAAAAACAATGTGTTCTCAAAACATTTAGAGGAATTACTCCCTCTTAGTGAACAATAAATTTATAAAGAGGAAGCAATCCCTCTCTAGAAATACTTTGAGAACAAATTGTTTTTTTTTTTTATTCTTTCACAGATCCAGGTACACAATCTTCTATATATGATTGTATATATTGTTGTAGCTATGTCTAAATAAAAGTTCAGACCTAGCGGCGAGAAACAGGACAGACTTAAGGAGAGAGAGTCGGTATTGTACTACCGTTGAGGCCCGCGGCTGTTTACGCTGTTTGTGTGACTCTGTGAGAATAAACCAGGCGAATAGCTCGAGGACCAGAGATCCTAAAAAAGGAAATTATCTATTTTTACACATATATTAATCTTTAATTAAAAAGGCATGTATAGGATCAAAATATCATTTATTTTATCAATATTTCAGTTGGCTGAACGCCAACCTTTATCAAGGTATTATAACATATTTAATATCAAAAGCATTAAATATGTTATAACACCTTGAAAAAGGTTGGCGTTCGGCCAACTGAAATATTGGTAAAATAAATGATATTTTGATCCAATATATGCCTTTTTAATAAAAGATTTATTTATAGATTGCTCTATTTTCAAAATTTAATCTTTATATTTAATATGCAATATGATTGGTTTCATTTTGTTTATAAATTGTAAACCTTTCTCAACATGTAACCTAGATATATCTCTATGTTTAGATAAAATTATCTTTGTGTGCGATATAAATCCCATTGGATCTCGGTGATCCAATTGGGCGCGAGCAATTCCAACCAATCTCTATGTAAATATTACTCTATGATTACAACGTTGTCGGATATATTCCCAAAGGAATTTACAGATCAATATGTGAGAGAGGTTTAACGGTCGAATTCTCGGTTTTAATAAGCCATGTTTCAATATATTTACATCTTTATTTGAATTGATATCCGGCTTTAGGGCACGATCCTCGGGATTGGCGTCCGTATTTGACCAGATGACCATTCAATCTTACGATATATCGACTGTTCTTATGTTGGATACTTTGTACTCTTGGTTGGATTTTGTAATCATTCTTTAAATTACCTCTTTTGTTGACGCACTAAAGCTGACAGTTGTCCTTAAATTCAGATATCGAGGGACCCCACGTGGAGACAATTGGAGAAATTTCAAACTTTGAAGGAGTTTCATTAAGACGCTCCAGATCAGTCTCACTTCCACGCTGATCTTTTTAAATCGAAATATCTCCTTTTATCCTATTCTACATATATTTCATACATTAAATGAACAAAACAAACGAGAAAGCAATGCATTTACATAACAACTAACATGTCCAACACTAATGTAAATATAGAAATTTCGAAAAAATTCTAATCTTATACATCGGTTATCAACGGTGTATTTGCAATCATACATTGTTAAATTATTATTATCTCTCTCATTTTTTATCAGTTACTATGCAGGATTTTCCATTATTACTGATATTCCATTATATTACTGATAAATAATCCTGTCCTGGCCAGTTTTCTGGTTTCTTCCAAGGTCAACCCGGTGATAATTTGATCAGTTCATCTTCTTCATGGTCTTCCTCTGCCTCTTGAGACTTCTAGGTGGTATTTCCTTGCTGAAATATACAGTTTTATTTCTATAAAATCACTAATATTTGAAAATCTTCTCTGAAGAGAGCCTCAACACACACGCATATAGAATGTTCTATATGCTTTAAGTTCTTGACGTTCTTATCCTTTAGAAGTCACGATGAATTTTCCTGAAACAGACCTTTTTTTATCATCAATGAAATGTTTACGAATAGTTTGAAGGCCAGCAATTATTTCACTACTAATGGTTCTATTAATTCTTGGACAGTATATCGTAGGTTTAAGTTTTTTTATCTTCTATTTTTATCTGTTAATTCTTTAAGACCCTCAGCTTCGAGAAACCATCCTATTGGTTGCAACGTAACAGTCTTTCACTCAGTAGGATTAATATACCGGCACTCTTTGTCTCTCTCAGGCTGTTTCATAGGAAATCCAAGGTTTCCGAGCAGGGAGAAAACGAAGATAGTACAAGTCGGCGACAAGAAAATTCTATCCTCATTACCAAAATTGCGATACTACCATGACTTCTGGTTTAATTTACGTCTCAGATAAATTAATCAAGGAGTTATTTTTAGTTGATGCTGATAATGAATAAAAGTTTTAAAATTATATGTATTTTAATTAATGATCTATACACAGTCTAGCCATAAATTCTGTTACAAACAATTTTATAAATTAAATGATTAAGAACAAAAACTAATGGAATATAAATACATATTTTATTAGCCAATAGGACATAGATTTTAAATATATACAATCATTCAAAATGTCCTCCCTTTTTTTGACACAGGATCTCAAACGTTCGGGCTACTGATCTATGGCGGCACGCACCTTTTCTAAGGGTATCTCTTTCATTGCTCTCACCAATGCTGATTTCAATTGATCCAAATTATGATATTTTTTATAGCACACCTTCTCCTCTAAATATTCCCACATACTGTAATCAAGGGGGTTTAAAATCAGGGCTTCCAGAGGGCCATTCATTGGCGTTTATGAACTCCGGGCATTCGTCTCCAACCATTGTTGAGTTGACTTAGCTTTGTAAGCAGGAGCTGAATATTGTTGAAATTACCAATGTACTCCTTTAAACATTTTTGTATTCAGAGGCTTTACTATTTGTTCCAAAATATCTTATTGATAGTTTTCAGCTGTAGTTTTTACCCCTTTGGCACAGAAGTGGAGATATGTTACACCTTGGTAGCTAACTCCCCATCAAACCATGACAGAAGAAGAATGGTGTCTTTTTCAAGTCTTCTGACTTTCAAAGAAGCTTCTAGAGAGCTACGAGCATATATCCTATCATTCTGACGATAAAGCTTTTCCTCAACAGTGAAAATTTTCTCGTCTGTGAAAAGGATTCTCTCATGCCACCAACCATAATGCCGCGCCAACATTTTTAATCTAACCCTTCTAATATCTCTAAGAGCAGGGGTTATCAAATGACCTGTGCGTCGTTTGAAAGCTCTCAGTCCAAGGTCTTCGTTGATTATCCTGGAAACGGTTCTTGGAGCTAAATTCATCTGCTTTGCTAAGATCTTTTGTTTTCGGCGTGGATTTCGACGAATTCTTTCGCGAATGCTTTTATAGCTGCTTGCGTTCGTTGCACGCGCGGTAGACCAGATCTTTTAAGGTCATTAATAGTGCCAGCCTTGTTGAACCTTTCAATGGTTCGTTAAACAAATTGACGCGTAATATTCAAATTTTGTAAAAGTTTAAAAATCGATGAAGGACTTTGGCCTACCTTGTGTAAGGCTATTACAGCTATACGGTTTTCTTTAACACCCCAATCCATTATCAAAAACAAATATATTCCGATTTTTTTTCTAAACACGTATGCACGAGATATTCAATAAATAACTACTGTATTTTGAATACTTCACGCGGTAAAATTAAAATTTTAATCACTGATTTGGTTTTGTAACAATATTTATGAATAGACTAAGTATATATTATTTTAATGGAACCGTTTATCGTGAATTTCTAAATAGATATTGCTCATCAATATTCCAATATTTATATACCGTTTTTAAATATCTATTTTATCATTAAAATAGGCTTAGATGATTAAATAGGTTAGAATGAAGGTATATATTCAATGTTTATTATAAACAGATCGTTAGCTGAATCAGATAGTTGACTTTTATTAGAGTTAAATCAAGGCAAAAGATCAACATTGGGGCAGCCATCTTGTTTCCCTCCACTTCCAATTACGTCTACTGGAATAAGTCACATTGACATCTTTTTGGTCCCTTCCCAAGAGAGGCATCCCCTCCTCTAAACAACTTCCCCAATATTATAGCCTGGTAATCAGCAAGAAATATGTGTCATTCGGTTTTATGTGTTTATTTACTTCTCCGTCTCTGGGATTATTCATTTACTACGCTCCAATATTTTATCTGTGAGCATTGAATACATTTATTTATTTTGGACCGTTTTTTTCAAACACTAAAACGGTTTGTGCTTTAAAGAAGCCGAGATATCATTTATTATTTTTTATTGCATTTGTTTAAAGAGAGCACAAGCTTCCTTATTTATTTTATTAATTTATTATTTTGGCCTCCGATATTTTATTATTGTTCTCTCTTATATCTTGATATTAAAATTTAAAATATACATGTCGCGGTTAACAGTTTGATACATTTCTATTAACATTTTGGTAAATATATATTGTAAGCATATATTGTACCTTTATTCACCATTTAATAAGAATATTCTCGAATTAGCATCTAATGTATTCAAGCATAAACACGTATAATATTTTCCACACTTTAGAGTCCCTAATACAATTCTAGTATGGAAACCAAATAGACACCCTACTTATTGAATTCAACACGCGCACACAAAATGATTTTAAAACAACAACTCTTGTCTGAATTCGTTTAAAGTCAAACGTCTTAAGTTAACAAAGACGTTTGACTTTTCACGAATTCAGACAAGAGGCTTATAGAATCTCTCAAATTGGTAAGGAAATATTGACTTTGATAGAGAAGGTCAATCTTATGGTTTAAATGTTGGTGGAAATATTAGCAAATGAAAAGTAATTAATAAAAAAATATATATTCCTAATTGCCGTGTAAGAAATATCCATAATTGTCTACGCCCAGGCTCTGCTTCGCCTAGACGTCCTGAACCTCTTCTGGTCCCGTGAGTCCGACCTTTCTCTATATGGCGTCTTTCTACTCCTGACTGAGGTCGACCTAACACCAAACAACTCAACAATAACTGGCTCACACAGACACTTTATTTTGAATTAAGTACACTATTTATAGTAAGACATATTTACATATATATTGATTAAACATAGAAATAAATTTACATAACTCAGATTTCTATATCACAAACAACATATTTACATAACTGTTTATCATTAATTGCTCTCCCATTAATTTTTCCATTGCAGTAAGGGCAGTAGAAATTGTTTAGTTTTAAAGAAGAATCATCCGTGTCTATAATAGTTTCGAATTTTGATAACTGTTTTCGGACAATATAATAATAATAGAGATCTAGTGTGTAGGGTTTTAGTCTATTTTGTCTGAGTGTTTTCAACACATATTCTTCCAAATATAAAAAAGGAGAAAAACTCAGAATCTTCTCTCTCCTAATTAGTTAGCAATTTTGCCAATCAGCTTAGCTTCAAAGAAGTGCCATTTCTTTTTGGAGAGGCCAAAAAATCACAAAACAAACACCTTAATAAATTGCAACTTATTTCTAACACGTTTCTTCTGTTTTTATTTTATTAAAAGAAAGTGACACTTTATTTATTTGCTTCGGGGAAAGATTCCCAAATAAATGTCGGAAATATCAAGAAATTAAAAATGGTATTAAGTTGTTGTTATGATGGAGTGTTGACACCTTTTTATATGAAATTTAACTTAGTGAATTTGTGCAAGCTTTTCAATAATTCAAAATTGTGTGTGTGAATATATTTGAATGTTATTTAAACATCAGGCTAATTTTTGAATTTTAATGGTGAAGTAGAATTTATAAAATAGAATATGCGCAAACGATATGCAAAAGAGTAATTTTCCTTCTTTTTAAAAAAGACAATTTAAATCTGTATTTATCATTAAAAGAACAAAATTGTGAGGAAAATAGTGTGTTCTTGTAGGGTTTTTTTTTATTACTGTAAAAGAACAGAAAGATGCTCGTAGCTCGGCTAAATAAAAAACTCTACAAGAAACTCTTCAAGATTTTGTTATTTTGTTAATATAATGCGCTCCAAGATATTTCTTGATATTCTCTAAGCAGATCACAGTTATTCTCCAAAATACAAATCTCTTTAGCAAGACATATAGTAAGAAATGGAGGCATTAAAACACGAACCTTTCTTTTAAAATATAAAACAAACTTCCACTATCCTTACTGAGGTGAAAAAATATTAAGAGGGCTTGGCTCATCAGTGGTTTTTCATCGCAGTAAGGATAGTAGAAGTTTGATCCATATTCAAAATGAAATATTTATGATTTAATGCTTCCTTTTCTTATATATAGATGACACGTTATCGTCTTATAAGACATATAGTCCTATACATTGATGTATCAAGGATTCTCCCAAATAATAAAAAAGAGGAATGTAGATGGCGTATACTTGAGATAAAGAGAATGCAGAGCTGCATACTTAGCTGCATAATATACAACATCATCTGCTTTTTCATATTTGAACACAAACCTGTATACCATGGCCGTAGCATTCTACTGGAGGAGTTATGAAATTGTACCAGTTTGCCAAAGAGATGTTTTAGCTGATGGAAGTAGTTGATCTCATATATCTCTAATTAAGAGAATGCAGAGCTGCATACCTTTCATCCGCATCATCCTATTTGTGATATTTGAACACAAACCTGTATACCATGGTCGTAGCATTCTACTGGAGGAGTTATGAAACTGTACCAGTTTTCCAAAGAGATGTTTTAGCTGATGAAGTAGTTGATCTCATATATCTCTAATTAAGAGAATGCAGAGCTGCATACCTTTCATCCGCATCATCCAATTTGTGATATTTGAACACAAACCTGTATACCATGGTCGTAGCATTCTACTGGAGGAATTATGGAATTGTACCAGTTTTTCAAAGAGATGTTTTAGCAGATGGAAGTAGTTGATCTCATATATATCTAATTAAGAGAATGCAGAGCTGCATACCTTTCATCCGCATCATCCAATTTGTGATATTTGAACACAAACCTGTATACCATGGTCGTAGCATTCTACTGGAGGAATTATGGAATTGTACCAGTTTTTCAAAGAGATGTTTTAGCAGATGGAAGTAGTTGATCTCATATATCTCTAATTAAGAGAATGCAGAGCTGCATACCTTTCATCCGCATCATCCAATTTGTGATATTTGAACACAAACCTGTATACCATGGTCGTAGCATTCTACTGGAGGAGTTATGAAATTGGCCAGTTCGCCAAAGAGATCTTTTAGCTGATCAAGTGTTAGAGTCGATATCCTATACGCGAGAATCCAATAAAGAGAATGCAGAACTGCATACCTTTTAATATGCCACATCATCAGCTTTGTCATATTTGAACACAAACCTGTATACCATGGACGAACTATGGCTATTATAGGTACAGAAACAGCATCCAGGTCATAGCATCCTACTGGAGAAATTATGAAATCGTTCCAGTTTTCCAAAGATATATTTCATCTGATGTTAGAACCGATTTTAAGTAAGATTATGCACAAATAATTTAGTGAGAACGTTCCTTCTTTCAAACAGATACGTTCTTACTCCATTACTTGCAATTGTTGTAAATACTCATTTGAAGATTCAATATTATATGAAGTTTGATGGGAATGGATCACCAAAGATTTCATATAAGTATACACTAGACCATGGTAGATAGTTAAAAATATGCAGAGATCTGGACATGATATACTCATATATACCCCAGTTTTACCTAAATAATTCTCATACATAAATGTAAAAAAAAAATCATTAATAAAAATTATCTATAAAGGGTATACCTCCAATAAAGATCTTTATCGAAATTCGAAACTATTTTAAAGGCGTAAGATTCTTTTTGAAATTAAACAATTTCTACTGCCCTTACTGCAATGGAAAAATTAATGGGAGGGCCTGGCTCATCAGTGGTGAACCCTCCCTGCGGTTTCGCCAGTTTAATCTACCATACCGCTGTTATATTGCACTTTTGGTAACAATTTATTCCGCCTTCTACATGCTAACAGGTAAGCATTTTAAGGCTCATATTGCACTTTTGGAACTTCCTTTTATAGTGATACTGTTGGTAGACTCTTGGAATGGGTATTTTAGAAGAACTATGGACATAAGCTTTGAGGACAGTAGAATTACATACAATTATAAATATATAATATGCTTCGAGCAATCGCTCCTCCGCAAATATCATTTTGTGTATTTTATTAGAACATTTATAATATGATGCACTAGCGCGCCATCTGTTATCGAAATTCGAAACTATTTTAAAGGCGTAAGATTCATTGTAAGATCTTTATCCATATAAAAATGAAACTTAAACTCATACAAATAAAATTTAATAGCTAATTTGAAAATATTAAAAGTATCTGTATTTCTCTCTACAAAATTATGACATATTTTTAATTTTCTTTATTTGAATATATATCTAAGATTTATTTATAATCATTTTACCTTTTCCAAAAACTTTCCAAAATAATCCGATTAAATAAGACTTCACAAAAAATAACTTAATATCTGAATTATAAGTACTCAGACGAAAAAGAAGAAATTGTACAAATAAAATAAAAACGTATTATGGCTCATTTCCTCGTAATTACCATAGCAAACGATTCTTTTTAACTTTAATTGGATTTAAAAAAGTATATTATAAGGACAATTTTGAATTTTCTTATGCTATTTTTTAAAAATAATGTTTGCCTGTAAAATCACAGAGTAGAAATATTCACAGAAATAAAAAATTCTATCTATTTTAAACCCATTATTATATACCTGTTTAATAAAATTAATAACTTGAAGAAAATATTAATAAATGAAACAGATAATGTGATTTAAAATTAAAATAAGGTATTTCCATTATCTTTTAATTGGATTTGAATTAATTATGAGAGAGATCTATTGATAATTAAAAAAATATTACTATATTTAATTGAGATTCTATATGAAGCGCGCATGTCTATTTAACAACACATTCACAAATATAGGATACAAATTATAATCATATCTATTTTTTTATCATAAAGATAGAGGCTGCATGGCCAGCATTCATAGTTCTTCAAATTAAAGATACTTCGGCCAGTAAATCTTTTTTATTGTCTCGTCGTTTCGACAAAATTAAAACATTTGGTAAGGCGTTAAAATATTTTCGATTAATTTTTAACGCTTTGCCAAATGTTTTAATTTTTGTTTGCTCCTGACAAGGGCAAGATATTTTTGGGCGAAACGTCGAGGTAATAAAAATATTTATATTGGCCGAAGTATCTTTAATTTGAAAAAAAAAATCTAATTTTTTTTGTTATATGAATATTTGGGTCACTATAATATTACCCAAAATTCTTTAATAGGTTAAACTGATGAAGGTGTAATGGGCTTGATTCATTGTATATATATAAGACATATATGTCTTCAAATATATGATAATTATCATGAACGAAATAAAAACTTTTTTTTTTAATTGTCCCTAGTACGAGTGGTACAGACCACTATAAATCATGGTAGGTTTGAGACTGCTACTGTAAGTGTACCACATGTATATACATATAAAGAACAGTTCTACTTTCCATTTTCAAGGATTCATCAGAACATTGTACCAGAGGTAACCATCGATGATTTGAAGTAGTAAAATAAATTTTAAAGTGGTCAATGCGGGTTTTTTATTCTATATCGTGGTTGTCCGAAATAGAAATTCTAATGCTATATATATATTCTAACTTTCCTAAAAAATTATGTATAAACTCCCCATAGAGAGTTTCTTTAAATACCCAAACCAAGAATTCCTCCAGCACAAATCAACCCAATATTAAATTGGTTAAGTAGATTGAAGTGAGTAAACTACAGGAAGGAATCGATGAGCCAGAGAGAGAGAGACCCTCTTGATCTATTTTTAT
Organism: Cordylochernes scorpioides; assembly: GCA_030710605.1. Taxonomy (NCBI): domain Eukaryota; kingdom Metazoa; phylum Arthropoda; class Arachnida; order Pseudoscorpiones; family Chernetidae; genus Cordylochernes; species Cordylochernes scorpioides. The sequence goes on along the minus strand of CP092863.1, from coordinate 39,316,160 downwards.
CGTAGTAAAGATAATTGGAAGTTGTTTGATTTGTAGAAATTTCGCGCTGAAGAGTTTTAATTATCATATATGGCGTGGTATTTCTTATATTTAATGAAATAAAGGAGTTATCTTGCTTATATTATGGCGTCCAAACTACAGAGATTACGTCTACACAGCATATTCTATTTGGTGTCAGTGTTTCCTCCAGATAGGTTAAATTATTGTAGAAATATATATGGAATGAATTAAATATGCAACTTGATCTATAATTAGGTTAACTTGCCTCTTATGGCGTCCAAACTATGCAAATTCCGTCTACACAGCGGACTCTATTTGGTGTTGGTGTTTCCTCCAGATAGATCAAATTATTGTAGAAGCATATAAAAATCAAATATGCAACTTAGTCTGTATTTAGTTTAACTTGCCTCTTATGGCGTCCAAACTATGCAAATTCCGTCTACACAGCGGACTCTATTTGGTGCCAGGTTTTCCTCCAGATAGATCAAATTATTGTAGAAACATATGTGGTATAAATGAAATATGCAACTCAGTCTGTAATTAGTTTAACTTGCCTATTATGGCGTCCAAACTATGCAAATTCCGTCTACACAGCGGACTCTATTTGGTGCCAGTGTTTCCTCCAGATAGATCAAATTATTGTAGAAACATATGTAATAAAAATCAAATATGCAACTTAGTCTGTAATTAGTTTAACTTGCCTCTTATGGCATCCAAACTATGCAAATTTCGTCTACACAGCGGACTCTATTTGGTGTCAGTTTCCTCCAGATAGGTTCAATTGTAAAAAAAAAAAAAAAAAAAACTATGAGGAATAAGTAAACATATTTTACTTTTAAAAAATAAATTAATAATAGTTATAAACTTTCCTCTCCTAAATTTAAATACAATTTATTAATGATAAAATCCACATAAATAACGCGAGATAGATTTAAGAAGGAGGAGAAATTCTGTATTCCACTGGCTAGGTTGAAATCGATGGAATTTGCATAGTATTATTATTTTTATTCGGATTGTATATACATTTAGAACGTGTGTAACATGTTTTTAAATTTTAAAAATCTTTAAAATATATAAATATTTAAGAGAAAACATTTAAAAAGCTATATACATATAGAATGAAATGCAAATCAAATAAATTTTCTACAAATCCCTTCTTGAAAAACAAACACCCTTTGATTATTTATAATGCAGACGTGTATAAGAAATGTCTCAAATTAAATTTTAAAGAAATTTCATTTTAAAATGTAAAAGCATCTATTTAAATTTCAAAAATGACTCAACGGTTAATAAATATAATATAACATAAATTTTTACTAAATGATTTTTATATAAAAAAGTTAATTTTAAAATAAAATCAATCAAAAGAATGTTTAATTAGAAATAAATGTTATCTTTTGAAAATAAAATTTTAAATTTTTCTTTGATGAAATATCGATTTTTCAATAACGAAGGAGAGACCTATTGATTTGTTTATTTACTGTTTTAAGAGTTTGCTATAAAGTTATTGAAAAACTTTTTAACAATTGTTTATTTTTATCGAGAAATTGTTTCAAGTTAATATAACAAAATTTATTTTCTTCTTTTTAATCCTCTTTTGCTACTTTAAATATTTTCAGCTTTTAAAAGGATAAACAAATTGAATGCTTTGGAATATAATTTGATCCATTTCTTTCTAAATATAAAAAATTATTGTTCAATATATAAATAAATAATATTTAATAATTTACCGATAAAAACAATAATGTTACTCAGAATGTTTATTTTATTACCTCTTTCTATTATTTTATTTTAATAGCCTCCAGGTAATTCTGCGCTCCAGGAACTCTGGCTATAAATATATATCTTATATTGAACATTATAAATCCCTTGTGATATAATATTTGGTAAAATAATCGATAATTTTCTTTAAAATAATTTTATTATCTCTAGCTTTCTCGGGATTTTTCGCCTTTCTAAAGGAGTAGGTTTAAATATAACGTCCCCCTAAACGATTAAAAAGTTTTTTTTTGTTTAATATATCTTTAATAATTTGTTAATTAAGATAAAGATAGATGACGCAAGCCATCAGCAACTTTCAGTTCCACGATAAAGAGATGCCTTTTTCTTTATTTATCTACCTTATATCCCAGTACATTTTCACATTTGTACTATTTCTAACTTAAATTTGTTAATTATTTTAATCAAAATAAATTGAGAAAAACCTGACGTTTGTTTGATTCTTCACGTGGTACATTAAAAGTATACTAGCTGTGTGTGAAAATTTCGAAGTTTCAGAGCTGTGAATTGCCATTCAAACTACATTGTACACCATAATGTAGAGCTTAGATATTCAAAGATAAACAATTAGATGTTAATACTTTATTGTAGGACTATATAGTAATATTAAAATTGAATTATATTTATTTGGTTAAGCAAGGTTCCTGGAGCATACGTACACTCATGGACAAAACTTAAGGTAGTTGTACCTTTTAGCAGAAAGATATTTGATACACAGTAACCTTTATTGAAGACACACGAGATAACCAACTGTGAACAAAATGACCCCTATTTCCATAAGTTTTGGTCATGAGTGTATGTTGCTAACTTCTATGCTTATCTTTCCTGCCTAAGTTCTCTTTGTTTTATTTACATATCCCCTGAGTAAAGGGGGAAATGGGTCAACGAAACGTCGGGACAATAAATAATTTAAGATTGTTCGAAGCAACCATCTTGTTTCTATAAGTCTTCTTTGTTGTATTTACAAGGCAAGAGAAGATCTAAGTAACGAGTTTAACCCAAGCAGATGTTTTGCCTAAAAATGCACCAGAAATGCCGAGTAATATCAAAATTAAAAAAACAAAAGGTTGACGCTCTAATGAATGTATAAAATATAGAAATAAGTAACGTTTGGTCTATTGCCTCCGAATTTTAACGGATAGACACTATTAATATAAATTATATCATTGAATATTACAATAAATATACACACCTTTATAGGTGAATAATTACATATACACATATACAATGATTTATCAGTACAAATAATATATGAAAAAAAATATCCATAAAGATAATATAAATATATATGTCGTACCACAAGCAACAGCAGTCATGGGCCTCGTGGTTTCAGGCGTCTGAGTTAATACATAAAGAACGAGGCAGGCCGGATAGCACCTAATAGAACAACGACACAGGTAAGGTCCACGAGGGTGTCGTGAGAGATGTCGCTCGTCCAGCGGTTGGTCGTAAAACTCACTAATGACTTGTGGAAGATTCCCGGGAAGGGTTAAAGTGATAATTTAGGAATTTCTCATTGTCTGATTGTTACTAGGGCCTTGTGCCTGGGTCTGTGGCTGACTCTCTTTTACCTTATTGTCTTCTTTCAGATTACATGATCGCTAAACTGCCGCGTTGAATATTATATACATTTGAGACTTTACACTTATTATAATTATGATACATGAAATTCTCTGGTGTATTTTGACTGCATATTACTATTTATATAATTTATTTAAAGAGATATAATGGTTACATGACGTTTTAATATATCTCGCGGCAATTATGAATTTCTAATCCATATAAATTGGTTATTTTTTTACACTACCAATAATTTAACAAAGTTTAATCTTGTTTGGATTTTGAAATGAGTATTTTCATGGCTAGGAACATAAATATGAAAAATTAACGCTTCTATTATAACCTATTATAACATTATAAAAAGGTTTTATCACTTGATTCGCTATATTATTCTTTAAAATATTCTTTCTTACTTTACAGACATTTATTCTTTAAAAAGGATTGATTATGAAATACAAAAAAATGTTTATTATAAATTAAGACACTATTTTGACAGATAAAACTTTAATAAATCTTTTGATTAATATAAAAAGGTGATTTTATTTGATTAAGTGATATCATAGAAATATATATTTATAAAGGCTATCAATTATAAAGTTTCCATTTTTCAAAGAAATCCCTAGGCCTAATCCCTATGAGAACTGAACGCCACCTGATGATGGGTAGGATAACTTTCCCATGTAATCCATTAAATATCATTCTATCTAGAGAAGATGACCCTTTCTAACTTTTTAAAAATTTTAATCGTTTTTTTTTTCTCTTTCTTTGAGATCCTAATTCCACTTAAATTCCTATTTAAGTTATAGTGAGTGTCATATAAATTAATTTGTTTGTGAATTATAAAAAAAGACATTATGGCGGGTTGGAATTATCATTCTATTTTATACATTCTAATATACCATATACTTGTAGTTGTTAAAATCATTTCAGCTTTTTAATTAGAAATTTTAGCGTTATCTTGTCGCTCTTTCTCTCCTCTATAACTTTTAACAAATTTACACTATTATAGAGCCCACAACGAAACGTTATATAGAATAAAAAGTTTTTATAAAAATGATTAAATTTGATAAATTATATTTTTATATACTTATTTCTAATTCATATAAATGGGGGGGGGAGTCCGACCACACCAGTCCCCACTGGACCCTTGGAATATTCGACCAAATTCTGGTCCAAGGTGACTAACGTGGCAACGGCACCCATTTTCCAACCAAGATAGTGGACATTGCTGCTGCTGTGATAGAGATGTATGAAGATATCTGAGGCTCTTCATTGGACACGACAACAACAACAACAATTCATATAAATACAGTGGTACCTCGACATACGAGCGCCCCAACATACGAGTTTTTCGAGATACGAGCCGACGAGCAAGTGATTTTTTGCTTTTAGTTACGAGTGAAATTCGAGATACGAGTTCGGTTCGGTAGTAACACGCAGTCGCGCCATCACGCGCACACCCAGGAACTGACGACTGAGGAGATACATGAGTTACAGTCACAGCAGCATACTGAGGTTATGCAAGTAATTGGTTTTGAGGAGTTAGAGGAGGAGGTTATTTCTACAAGTGAGATAAAGGAGATCTTAGGAATGTGGGAGAGAGTTTCACAGTTCGTGGAAAAAAAAAACACCCAGAAAAAGTTGCAACAGGTCGTGCATCTGACCTTTTTAATGACACTTGCCTAACTCATTTCCGGAACATTCTGAGAGGGAGGAAGAAACAAACCTCCTTGGACATGTTTTTTTCTAAACGGCCTACAGGTGAAAGCGAGAAAAATGTAGCGACAAAGGCAAAGACCAGTGAGGGTATCTAATTTATTTCTTTACATCATCTTTTTTGTTTTTATGCAATAAATATTTGATATTTATAAATACGTTTTTATTATTTAAAACCACTTAACAAAAATAACTGGGGTGACATTTTGGAGGTTGGAACGGATTAATGGTAGTTCAATTGTTTTGTATGGGGAAATTTGCTTCGAGATACGAGTAATTCAGGATACGAGCAAGGTTGCGGAACGAATTAAACTCGTATGTCGAGGTACCACTGTATATTGGGGTTCTCTCTTCTCTCTATAGATATTTCACACTGTCAATAAATTAGCAAAGATTAACATTGTTTGGGTTCTGATACAAGTATTCTCAAGACTAGGCTCCTAAAAATGAAATATTAACGCTTTTATTATAACATATTATAACCTTATAAATATAGTTAATAAGACTTAAAGAGGAGATATAAAACATAGTACATGCTTTGTTTATCTGCAGACTTCTTGTCTACGCTTTTTGAATACCTTTTATATATTTTTTGACCACTTGACGCATGCTTCTTATACATATTGTAGCAAAGTATTTATTATTTTTTTAACAGAGTAACTTTGTTCTCGCGTTAAATAAATTGCTGTGTCATCCCGAAGTTTGTCTTCCCTAATTTTCCACGTGGCATTTTGGTGGAGATGCTGGATAAATTAGGGAGGACAAACTGAAGATCGCCGAAAAGACCTTGAGGCCATGGGTGCTGTGATCTACATTTTAAGAGAATGACACCAGGATTCCACCGACGTGTCAAAGCCAAGACTTCCTTCCAAGATGATGATGTACCTATAGACGATACGACGACAAAGGCGCTCTTCACGCCGCAAAAAAAAAAAAGGATGCAAAAGTACTAGGGACAAAGTTCCAAGACTTCGATGGAATCCTTGGCAGAAGCACGTCAGATCCATGTCAGTAACCAAAATAATTGCTAGCTGTGGGTTACAGCTCCAATAGGGAATGTGATAGTAATGAGGATATAGTAATTATCATTAACACACACTAGGAAATGTTGATAGAAGAAGAATGAAATAAAATTAGAGAATTTATAATATGACAAAATATATTAATTTGTCGTGACGTTTGGCTAAACGTTAATATATTGAGAAGTAAACTTCTCCTGATGAATATAAATGTTGCTGATGGTAGAGCACCATCTATCTGTATAAATATTGACTGATAATTGATTCTTTTTTTTTTTTTCATACAAAAAAGGCCAAACACGTTCGCGCTTCGAGCTGTTTGCCTTCATCAGTGTGATGCCTTCCTCAGGGTGGTCAAAGAGGTTTCTTGATAAATCTAGCAGGGAGTATCCAAGGTCGAATATCTGTGAGAACGTTGGCATATGTTATAAGAGAGGTAGAAGCATACGTTTATCCGACACATCGTTAGACCTGCCGCCCAAACCTTTCAGGAAATTTTGTTACTTGAGGTCAAAATGGGAGCTTTCAAATGATCAAGAGGAATTTTCTAAAACCAATATAAGTGACAGAAAAATCTGTTTTTTAATTTATATAGTTTGTATGTTTTCGCAGAAGTCTTCTTTGGAAAAAAATGTTTACTTACATAATCAGAAGATAGATTTGATCATCGATTGTAAACGGTGATCTGTAGGAAATTGATATATCTCTTCATATCTGTCATTTGTACAGTGCTGCTAGCAACCACTCTTATTTAACGACCGCGCTACTTTATCTGAACACCAACCTTTATCAAGGTATTATAACATATTAATGTGTGTCAACAACCTTCTTGTTGACTGTTGTTGACACACATTATGTTATAATACCTTGATAAAGGTTGGCATTCAGCCAAATAAAATATTGGTAAAATAAATGATTTTTTGATCCAATATATTCCTTTTTAATTAAAACTTAAATAATATCATAAACATTTTGGTATTCTCAATATGAACTACGTAAACTAAAATGACAATTATCTACCGAAGGAGAGAGAGAGTTCATAATTTTGTTCAGTGATATTTCTCCACAAGTAAACTGCTTCAAAATATCTCGGTGAGTGAAAGCGTCACACTGCCGTTAGGTTTAAAGGAAAGAATTGATTTCGCCATAAAAAAGTTTCGAGGAGCTAATAAAGGTAACGTAAGTGGTTTCATAAATTCCGCACAACATCGACAAACTACCCCCAGGATATTGGCAAAGTTTCATATAATGCAATGGTTTCAAACCTTTTTTTTCTCATAAATGACACACTTCAAAATTACATAGAATTACATAGCTTTTCTCTTGTTTTATTTTCAATTTTGCAAAATCTGAACAATTTGATATTCTAAATATTTAACAACAAATAGTAAAATACCCTAAATATACAAAATCTAGAATTGGAAAGACCATTTCTTATAATTTACATGAATATATTGGTATGAACAAGAGCATTCTATATTAAGAACCGTTCCATTATATCTTACAGCTTGTCAATAACACAGAAACACGCTTTGATCTCGCTTGCCCACCCACTCTTGGTGTAATTATGCTTGTTGAAGAGCTAGAATTCGATAGCTCACGGTTTTTTATTAATAAACAAACTTATTGCCAATGTTTTTCACACTTTTATAACTATAGGATTCTATATAAGGATATGAAAAGAGTATTCAATTGCCTTAAAAGGAATGATCTCTAGGATTTTGTCTGAAGAAAGGAAGGGGATAAAAGCCAATAAGTTTACTATTAAATATCATAAAAACTTATCAATTGAATACTTATACACGTTAGAGAAAATTAACAAAACATGTTTATTTTAAATAGTATAAACGTTAAATTGTACTTGTATCAGGTCGATAAATTCAGAAAAAAGGCATCTCCTGATCTTGCAACTAAAGGTTGCTGATGGCTTGCGCCATCTAGCTTTAAAAGAGTCGAATGTACTGACGCGTGTACATGCCGATGTTTATTGTGTAAAATAAACACCCCCCACTTCCTTTTCATATTGATGTTGTCTGCGTAAGTCTATTTTTGTCTTAGAAATGGGACAATAAGAAATTTTAGAATTTTTATTTGGTTGATGAGTTTATTCGCTGCTCTCTCTCTCGCAGTCTATCGGTGGCGGAGTCTTTCTCGCGGTGGGCGCCACCAATGAAGACCTTGTATATATATATTTATATATATATGTATATTTATCAATTATTTTTCATCTATTTATTCATATATTCAGTCAATCTCAATCTCTCTGGTATCACCATCTTCTCAACGGCGAAGCACGCGATCTACGTTTTTTTCGTAGATTGCGAAATACGTGGTATCGCTGGGGACCCATTGGCGATCTTCCATCAAACTCTGCAGCGGTGACGCCATGTACCATTGTATATATCATTGTATATAGCATATATTTTATTGTATTTTATTATTATTATTATTATCATCATCAATGTAAATTTTTCATCTCTACTTGAATAGTGCGAACTGTCCACTTTTGTCTATATTTTGACGGGATGTCAATAAAACTATGTTATTTGTCTCCCTCTCTCTCTCTCTCTGGTATGACGGGCTGTGGTTAAACGGGTCTTTCACTATATTCTATAGTGCACGCAGAGTTGTCTCTAAATGTAAACTTGATGGATATTTGATATTACCTTTAATACATTTGAGGTTTAATGAAATTTTGTAGATTGTTTTCTCTTATGTTCCTATAATATAGCTATTAGTTCACCATCTGGAATGTTATTTCACCTTATTCTGAGCAATTCTCTCCATCTCCTCGTATCTTCTAATTCTACATCACAATATTATCAAATCAATAGAGTGGTCTGGAAGTAGCGCTTATGTTTAGAACTAATTAAGAATAACATTTTTCTTAACAATTATGGATACCAAAATATAGGAATTGAAATTTATCGAGTCTATAATATAGTATATGAGCCTAAAAAACACCTACAAACTCCGCCAATAGATGGTTCTTTCGCCTATTTCCGGTCGAGAACTAGTGTGGGAATCGCCGACTACTGTGGTCCTGTTTCCTGGGGCAAATGTGTAAATATCCGTTGATATTGGCCCTGGGATGTAAACTAGTGTAAATACCTGTTGATTAATATATTTGAGTTCTTATGTAATGTGGTTTAAAGATGACAATAAAAAAAGAGTGTTAGAAGTCTTGATGCTGGTTGCTGTTATGACTCTCTCGCCAACGCCACAGCGGCTGCTCTTCTGGTAAGTCTCTCGTGTCCCCCCACCAGTGGTAAGGACGAGAGATACTGCCAGAGGAAAGGAGTTCCACCTGAGTGGTGGTTCTCAGAGGGTCTTTGGGCTGTCTGCAGGGTAGAGCTGCAGAGGAGAGCAACGGAGCCTGGGTAGGTGAACCACGGCGGAAGAAGCGCGTCGTCGCGAATAAGAGGAGAGGACAAGCGCGCGACAATATGTTTGAGTATATGTTTTAGTTTATAATAATTGTTTCATAATTAGACTAAAATAATTTATATATTAAAAAACTCATTTTGAAAAATCTTTAAAAATCATTTTTAATTTTATAAAAGAAAGTGCTCCATTCCAATTCAAAATTAATAAGAAGAAACAAATAAAGATAAAAAAACATTTTTTACACTTTATTAAACTTTCGGGGAAATATTTTATTATCGAAAATATATTTTTTAATTAAAAATGTTTGATCCGTTACATATTTGATTTAGAGTAATATCAGACACAGATGTCTGTCAGTCTATATTTCTGAAAGTGGCAATTTTAGGGGGAAGGATGTTTTAGTGTAGTTTTTATGCTTTATTATTATTGCAGTGCTATATGCATATATTAAAAATAAAAAAGTATATTCTGACCAGGAGCACATGTGCTTTACAGAAGGCAGAGCGCCATCTGGTGGAACAGAAATCAAATAAACATTGATTTAGACTGTTCCCTGATATTTGGCCAACCCAATTTCTTGATAAATCAGTTCGTGGATGTATTTTCTTGATTTATCAAGAAATTGGGTTGGCTAAATATCAGGGAACAGGCAAAATCAATGTTTAGTTGATTTCTGTTCCACCAGATGGCGCTCTGCCTTCTGTTAAACACATGTGTTCCTGGTCAGGATATGCCTTTTTTATTTTTAATATCAAAACCTGACCTTTTTATTTTTTTTCTATTATTTTTTCAGTAAATATATGTGTCATTAAAATGGAAAAATATAGTATGTTACATGGTCCTGAGATTGCCATTGCCATGTTTGTATTTGTTTTGATAGTATGATTGGATCTTATATTCCCCTTATAAACGGTCTCTTTATCTACCTAATTTATAAAGAAGATAAAATTTTACACAAATAAATTTACTGGCAATGCGTTTCTTTTAAATATCATCAAATATTATCTCTACAGACCTTACTGCAATGATATGAGTTAATGTAGAGATAATATTTGATAATATTTGATGATATTTAAAAGAAACGCATTGCCAGTAAATTTATTTGTGTAAAATTTTAACGATAAAGGGCAATAAAATTTAATTTACTTATAAAGAAGATGTTTACGAGAAATATATATAACAAATATACTACACTCATGGACAAAACTTAAGGAAGTTGTACCTTTGGGCATGTATATCAGGATTCAGACAATAACTCTGAAAGATGTTTGATAAACAGCGATCTTTATTGAGGACACAAGAGATAACCAAGTGTGAACATAGTTGCCTCTGTATCCTTAAAAACAACAAAAAAACAGATAACCGGCCACATTAAATACGTTCCACTTCCTTAAGCTTTGTCCATGGATTACATATTATAGCCTTGCGTGCTGAGAAAATATTAGCCGTTACACTTTTTTTTTTCTTTTATTGATCACCAAGCTTCTAGGTCCACTTTGTTCTGGTCTTCAAGTGCAGTTACCTCGCACTTGCCTGGATCTACAGTCTGAACATTGAATGTATTAATAATTAATTAACTCCGCCTTTGCCGGTCCCAAGCCCGGATGAAAAAGGAGGAGGGGGAGCAGTAACAAGCTCGCTAAAAAATCTGGGTTCAGCTGGCCCGGCTGATAGTACCCTATAAGGGCTCCTAATCCAGGGATACAGGATGAGCAGCGTTTGTACTCCATGTTAGGAGCGGCTGCAAATGGCGGCCATTTCTTTTGGAGATAAGTCGGCCTGCCACTGAGTAGTGCTTCCAGTCTTAATGACAAAGGCAGACGCATTCTACTTCACCCAGCCATGATGGTTGTCAAACAGACATCATCAAGGGTCACAACTTGATATCTTAATATGATTGAGTGGAGATAAGGAAGAAGAATAATTAATTTCACTTAATTTATGCAAAAATCCATAAATATGGCGTAATTCACAGAAACGTTCAGTTTCATAACCAAGAATTTTTTTTTTAATGTAGTTCCTTATATTTGGAGAAAATATATTTGATTTTAATATCTTATTCCCTTAATTTAGGTTTAACCATTTCCAGCCGTGACTGAAAGAATATTCAATGTAAATATGGAAAATACAGAAAAAGTTGATTTGAAAAAAGCTGCGACACATTCTGCTGAGATGGTCTTCAGTTATGTTTTAATTAAGCAAGTCGTTTAAATATTTGCTCCCAGGTGAACTTCTTAATATTTAACTTGTCCCCTATCACTTCTTTTATTCTATATAGCCTGGGTAACTTTGTTTGCTATTTGTCACACCTGTGGAATATTTGAATAGGAATGTACACATTCAACACTCTTCTTCATTCTTTTTCCTTCAAACTCCGAGAAGTATTCGTTACCTGATAATTGGAAGTCTCTCAAATAAAATTGTGTTTTTTTTAACTCATCACACATCGAATCTTATAAGATTGTCCCAAAAGTCCCAAATTCCAAATTTGATTAAAAACTTTGTTTTTCTTATTACTTGGCGAATAATATTATTACGGCGTATATATAATAATACATAATACAATTACTTTATACATAATACAAAGACATTATACATAACTGCGAATAATATTGGGATTTCAATTTTTTGCAAGTGTTTACGAACTTTTGGGCAACCTTTTACCCATCGACATATATTTACATACTGTGTGGTCTGATATAGTCTTCACTTTATAGATGGACGGGAGCAGCACCATCCTGTTCACGGACATCCGCCAATATCGAATACATATTGGATACGTCCATCCTCTCGCCATCCATGCCCGATGAACGCGGAGCTTGACCGCCGCGTGGCCGCACGGCCGAGAGAGAGATGTATTGATATTAAAATTAAAAAAGGCATATCCTGACCAGGAGCATATGTGCTTTACAGAAGGCAGAACGCCATCTGGTGGAACAGAAATCAACTAAACATTGATTTAGCCTGTTCCCTGATATTTGGCCAATCCAATTTCTTGATAAATCAAGATAAGCCATCCACGAACGCGTTTAGCGCTGTTGGCGCTCGTCAGCGAGGAGTAGGCTGTACCACTGCGACCAAAAAGATCTTTGGTTCCAGAGACTTCTTGAAAAACCAAGAAACCAAACTAATATTGATCTATATAAAAAAGAAAGGTCACTTCTCCCCTCAAAATAGACTCTAAAACGAAACACCATCTATTGACTCTTCTTAAAACAAGTAGACTGTAGCTTTATCAGCGGTCTGTGTCCGCTGGTTTACGGAGACGGTCAATAGATGGCGCTTAGTATTGGTGTATTTATTTTGACAGGAGAGGTGGCCTTTCTTCTTATAGATTCTCACTTTGTTGTACTTTTCGTACAGTTAAACGTACTAGTTAAAATAGGCTAAAAATAGCTCGTCTTTGATTCCTTGTTTGGTCGTTGAGGTACATGGTGACGGGCATCAAATCGAAACGTCAATGAGGTTCGCTTTTCTTGATTTATTAACAAAACCTTTTTTTGCCCAAAAGCTGGCTATGGAATTGTATCTACATTTAGGGGCTGTTACACTATGGTTATGGTACATAAGAAAATTGTGTGTATATTGAAATATATTACTACACATATATATATAGAGAGAGAGAGAGAGAGAGGATAGAAGCCGAGAGCAGCATTAAAAAAAACTATTTAATAAATCAGTAAAGTAGAAGCACGTGGGGCCAAGCTAAATGCTTATCGTATTAAATGGTATATATATTATAGCTTCATTTCTCTCTCTTATGACACCGTAATTCAACTATCTCGTTTAAAGTCTCGTCCTTGGACTTTCCAAATGCAATTTGATCTATAGTAAAAATTTTAAAAGTGTCAGGGAAGAAATTTTGTATGTTTATAAAAGGGGGTGGGGGGTAGTTCACTCTATTTTACAAAGTCAAATTTGAAAATCTCTCTCTCTCTTATTTAACGCGTCTTCAGATAAAGAACGTAAAAAAGAGGGGACACACACGTAGATTCAGATGATCTGACAAGATACAAAAAACGCTATGTCGGAAAATAGAATTATTCTACATAAGATCTCCGACATCTATAGTATGGTTGAGTCATACAACAAACAATCCATCAATTTACCGAGAAACATGAACATTTCCTGGAAAAGGAAGGCTCACGTCCTGAAAGATAAACCATCGTTTTGGCAAAAGACCAACTGCAGGATAGGCTAAGAGATCTACCTTTTAGATGGTAAGACTGAAGATTTTTGTTACATTAGATTCGGTAAGGAAATATCTTTCCAATTATGACTGAAAAAGATCAATATATTATGTCAGAAAATGGGGATATACGGGAACGAATTGTTCAAGCATTGGACCCGAAAGTTAACCTTATGAATTTATGGAATCCGTATAATTATAATACAAAAGCGAACTAAAAAAATATAGATAAAATCTTTCAATGCAAGGTCGTCTCAAAATTCCGTAAACATTTGCAAAAAAATAGAAATACCAATATTATTCGCCCTTATGTATAACGTCTTTGTATTATGTATAAATTAATTGTATTATGTATTATTATGCATTCTCGCAGTAATAATATTATTCACCAAGTAATAAGAAAAATAACGTTTTAATAAAAACACGAACTTTTGGGACAATCCTATATTAATTCAACTCTTTACTAAACTAGTTTTTGGAATTCACTCACAAAATCCTTCAGCGGAGAAATGAGATGGATAAAATAAATTTCCACATTGTGGCAAGGTATCTCGTCTCACTTCAAATTCCATCACCAATATTTTTGCTTACTATACCAATTAAGACCATACCTTCAGTAAGACATGTCCCAGTTAATCTCAAGAAGTACTCCCAATGTATTTTTTCGTTTTTGACCTTTTAAAGAGAGCGCTGTCCAGATGAAAATCAAGTCCAGTTAAATTACAGTAGGAAGTTATTGGCAGGATGATTGGGAAAATCTTAATCTTTCTCATTCTCAGAATGGTCTTTTAGTTTTCAAATTAGCGCCGAGATGTTAATAAGATACTCACAGAGGGCTTATAAACATATTTCAATCATTATGACAAAAATGTTTCCAATGTTTTAATAGCTTTATTTGTTGCCATTATATCAGGAATCTCCTTTAAAATTTCTTTTTATAAAACCATTTATCAATTTAATAATACATTCAGAATATTCGAATCGAATTCGGCTTGTTTTGACATAGGCGCTTGTTTATTTGATAAAAGAATTTGAATGTCTTTAACAAAAGAGAGAATTCTCGTTCTCAAATAAACATTAAATACTCCCATCTCTTAAATAAAATAAACAATTATATTTTAAAGAAGAGTAGAACAGCGGGACTTGAGTTTCAATTGAGAGTTAACGATGTAATTATTTTTCATTTTTGACGATCGGTATTTGCGCTTTCATCTGACTTCCGTGTAATTATAATTGAGTCAATTATCTCTACAAGTTCAACCTGCGATATTAAATTACATTAATTAAAGTTAAGAATTCAAGATATTAAATATTCTCATTAACTTAGATATTTGGATATTAAGGAATGTTTCGAGATGTTGAAGCCATTATTGTCAATGAGAGGGTTGCTAATCAGTTAGATGGAGATGAATGAAACATCTTGGCGATCTCGTGATTCGATAGAAATAGGATTGAATGGATTCTTAGAAGAATTTATTAACAAGAAGATGAGCCTCTGATTTAATAACTTCAGAATATAAGAAACTTAGAATGTAGAATAAGTAAACCCATAACTTTGCTCGGACATTACAAGAAATACAATATAATGCGGCTTGTGATTGTAAAACGACTTTTGAAAATTATACCGCATGTGTTTCTTTTCAACGAAAAATCCAAATTTATTTTAAGGAGAAATAATGATTATTTCTATCCTTAGAGATGAGGTATTAAAGGATGAATTGTGAAGAGTAATGATAAACGGAAAAATAAAAGTGTCCAGGGATGGGAATCGAACCCACAGTGTTCCGCTTACCGGGCAGATGCCATGTCCACATAAATATAATCAATTCTATGGGAAGTCACATCTTCCGACAAAATAGACAATTTTGTTGAAGAAGCTCTTCTATAAGAGTTATTTGTCTCGAGAACCGCACATCTCTAGAAGCGAATTGATGTATCCCAAGTAGTCCTATCAAGTCGATTCTTTGATTCTCTAAGATGGCACAAGATCTTCATCGACGTCTACATAACCACGCAGCTGGGAAGAATATCAACATCATTGGGAGTAGTAAGCAGAAAATCTATATTCAAGTTCATTATGGCAAACTGTGTGCTCCTTTTTCTACTGGTGTTCGTTCCTTGGTCCGGCACTGGTGTCCGTTCCTTGGTCCGGCACTGGTGTCCGTTCCTTGGTCCGGCACTGGTGTCCGTTCCTTGGTCCGGCACTGGTGTCCGTTCCTTGGTCCGGCACTGGTGTCCGTTCCTTGGTCCGGCACTGGTGTCCGTTCCTTGGTCCGGCACTGGTGTCCGTTCCTTGGTCCGGCACTGGTGTTCGTTTCTTGGTCCGGCACTGGTGTCCGTTCCTTGGTCCGGCACTGGTGCCCGTTTCTTGGTCCGGCACTGGTGTCCGTTCCTTGGTCCGGCACTGGTGTTCGTTTCTTGGTCCGGCACTGGTGTTCGTTCCTTGGTCCGGCACTGGTGTCCGTTCCTTGGTCCGGCACTGCTGTCCGTTCCTTGGTCCGGCACTGGTGTCCTTGGTCCGGCGCCGGTGTCCTTGGTCCGGCGCTGGTGTCCTTGGTCCGGCACTGGTGTCCTTGGTCCGGCACTGGTGTCCGTTCCTTGGTCGGCCACTGGTGTCCGTTCCTTGGTCCAGGCACTGGTGTCCTTTCCTTGGTCCGGCACTGGTGTCCGTTCCTTGGTCCAGCACTGGTGTCCGTTCCTTGGTCCGGCACTGGTGTCCATTCTTTGGTCCGGCACTGGTGTCCGTTCCTTGGTCCGGCACTGGTGTCCGTTCCTTGGTCCGGCACTGGTGTCCGTTCCTTGGTCCGGCACTGGTGTCCGTTCCTTGGTCGAGCACCGGTGTCCGTTCCTTGGTCGGCCACCGGTGTCCGTTCCTTGGTCGGCCACTGGTGTCCGTTCCTTGGTCTGGTACTGGTGTCCGTTCCTTGGTCGGCCATGGTGTCCGTTCCTTGGTCCGGCACTGGTGTCCGTTCCTTGGTCGGCCACTGTTGTCCGTTCCTTGGTCGGCCACTGGTGTCCGTTCCTTTGTCGGCCACTGGTGTCCGTTCCTTGGTCCAGGCACTGGTGTCCGTTCCTTGGTTCGGCACTGGTGTCCGTTCCTTGGTCGGCCACTGGTGTCCGTTCCTTGGTCCAGGCACTGGTGTCCGTTCCTGGGTTCGGCACTGGTGTCCGTTCCTTGGTTCGGCACTGGTGTCCGTTCCTTGGCCGAGCACAGGTGTCCGTTCCTTGGTCCGGCACTGGTGTCCGTTCCTTGGTCGGCTACTGGTGTCCGTTCCTTGGTCGGCCACTGGTGTCCGTTCCTTGGTCGGCCACTGGTGTCCGTTCCTTGGTCGGCCACTGGTGTCCGTTCCTTGGTCCGGCAATGGTGTTGGAGGCAATGATGATTTTGAGAAGAATGAAAATAGATGCACTGAGAACTTGGATAAACTTGTGACACTTATAGATACTAATATATCCAATGAAGATAGAGTGACTGTTGGATATTCTTAGGAGGTACACAGTTGTATTAGAATTTAAGAAGCTATCCTTAAAACATCCTCATTGCAAGTTAAACATCGCATCGATACAGGAGATCATGCCCCTATTAAGCAACGCCCATATAGAGTGTCACAAAAGAAAGAAGCATTATTCAGACAGAAGTGGACAATATGCTTAAACTGGGAATAATTCAACCATCGGAAAGTCCCTGGTCCTCTCCTGTCGTCTTAGTTAAAAAGAAAGATGGAACCTGGAGGTTCTGTGTGGACTACCGCCGATTAAACAAAATAACCAGGAAATACGTATGCCCATTACCCAGAATTGATGACACTCTGGACTCGTTGAGAGCATCTTCCATATTCTCTAAGATGGATTTGAAATCGGGGTATTTGCAGATCGAAGTTGATGAAGCTGATCGTGAGAAGACTGCTTTCGTAACCCCTGATGGCCATTTCGAATTTAAAGTGATGCCTTTCGGCTTATGTAACGCCCCGCGACCTTCGAGAGAATTATGGATAATCTCCTACGAAGACTCAAGTGGACCATCTGTCTCTGCTACTTAGATGACATCATAGTATTTTCTAAAACTATGGACGAACATCTATAACGTCTGAAAATGGTGTTGGGCTGATTCTTAAAAGCGGGTCTCAGACTTAATGCAGAGAAATGTATTTTTGGTACTAGTCAAATGAAAGTATTGGGACACTTGATTGATGGATGTGGTATTTATCCCGATCCAGACAAAGTAGAAGCTGTGATGAAATTCCCAAGACCAAAGAATCTCAGAAGTCAGGAGCTTTTTGGGTCTCTGCTCCTATCGTCGATTCATTAAGAGCTTTGCTGCCATAGCAGGACCACTGAACGAACTACTAAGAAAGGGAGGAAGATTCATTATGACTGATAGTCAGGAAGCTTCGTTTAATCAGTTGAAGTCGGCTCTGACTTCTGAACCCGTTTTAGATCACTTTGATGAGACTGCACCAATCTACGTCCATACCGATGCCAGTGACTATGGCGTCGGTGCTGTTTTAGTACAAATGAAGGATGGTGGTGAGAAACCAATTGCCTATGCCTCCCGAACTCTATCTAAAGCGGAGAAAAACTATACTATAACGGAAAATGAGTGTTTGGCGGTATTTTGGTCAATCAACAAATTTCGACCGTACCTGTTTGGAGGTCCCCTTTTCTATCGTGACTGACCATCATTCCTTGTGCTGGCTAGCAAATTTGAAAACCCCTTCTGGACACCTCGCAAGATGGGCTCTACTACTTCAAGAGTATGAGGTCACCGTTTATTATAAAAACGGTCGCAAGCACAAGGACTCGGACTGCCTTACCAGAAGCCCATTACCTGACACTTCGGAAGAAACAGAGGAAGATATATCTTCCCTGGCAATATTGACTGATGTTGAAAAGTAACATAAGCAAGATCCTTTATTAGCAAAGATACCGAAAAACTGTGAAGATCCGTATTTTAAAAGATTTTCCATTATTGATAACATACTTTATAAGAAGAATTATGATTCTTTAGGACGACCTTGGTTATTAGTGGTTCCAAAGTCCTTGCGATTAGAGGTTCTTTATCGCTTCATGACGCCCCTACAGCCGGACATCTAGGGTTTTCTAAAACGTATGACAGGATACGCAGAAGATCGCCGGATCAGACATTGCAGAGAATGCCAACGACGTAAGAGCATACCCCAACTACCACCTGGAAACCTTAAACTCATAATTCCCTCCTCAGCTCCTTTCCAGAAAATAGGCGTAGACTTGTTGGGTAGATTCCCCTTGACTAGAGATGGCAACCGTTGGGTGATTGTTTGCACACAGATTACCTCACTAAATATGCAATAACGAAAACCATTCCAACCGGAGGAGCAGTTGAGATCGCAAGGTTTATATTGAATGAGATCATACTCAAGCATGGAGCTCCTAGAGAAATGATTACGGATAGAGGGCGCTCATTTCAAGCAAAACTCATTAAAGAACTTACCAAAATGTGTCGAATGTCGCAGCACTTTACAACGGCCTATCGCTCACAGACCAACGGCCTGACCGAGAGATTCAATAAGACCCTGGGAGACATGTTATCAATGTACGTTGCCGAAGAACAAAAGAATTGGAACTCTATTTTGCCCTTTGTTACTTTCGCTTATATTACGGCAAGACAGGAAACTACAGGCTTTTCACCCTTTTATTTAGTACATGGACGAGAGGCGGAAGCAATTCTTGACACTCTGTTGCCATACCAGCCAGATTATGAAGAAGACGAGCACATAAATCAGCTAATGACAGATGTTGAAGACGCCTAGCTCGCTTACACACCCTCAGAACTCAGGACATCGATAAAGCACGATACGATTCAAGACATAGACCTATACATTACAACGTTGGCGACCTCGTCTGGATCTTCACACCCGTACGGAAAGTTGGCTATCGGAGAATCTTTAAATAAATACTTCGGCCCATATAAAATAACAAAGAACGGACGTTAACTACAAGGTAATGACGGTGGACGAATCTCGCAGAAGGAAGAATTCCAAAGATGTAGTTCATGTGTTACGTATGAAGCCCTACCAAGATCCTGAACAACAGAACAATGTCGTTTAAATATCTGTGGACTTTCTGTGTAATTTTGAAAAATAATAAACATCGGGACGCTGTTCTTCTGGGGAAGGAGATGAGGTCGCGAAATTTGTTTAGAGTGAAATCAAAGTAAAGTTATTAAATATGTAAATATTTTAATAGTTCGATGTTATGTAAATTCTGTAAATTTATATATTTATTTTTCTTTAGATAGAAGGTGAGAAAGATATCACTCACTTTCCGAGCCTTAATTTAATAATAAAACCTGCTGAAATAGCTCTGTGTACCTCTATTTATTTTAATGAATGAAAGGATTGTTTGCAAAAAGTTTCTTTATTCTTAAATTTGGCGAGCTTTCAGGCGTTAGCCTATCATCAGGCCGACATCGCAAATATACATAAAATAATACAAAATCTAAACTAAATATAGGCGTAGAACTGATCTTACCGGAAATAAACAAATCGTAATAAAATATATCGTATACACCGATACATGCAAATGTGCCGAAAACTTTAAAATAAAATAATATAATAAAATTTTTTAAAAACGAATTTAAAACTATGAAATTTGAGATGCGCTAAGATTACATAAAAAAGGACTAAAATAAGATTTGGAATTTACAATAAGACAAAAAAAAAAAACCGACTATGAATTTATACAACTAATTTAGCTATGGGATATATGAAGGTACTGCTGTGGTAAATCGATCCTTCTGTTAATGCTCTTTTTATCGTTCGAAACCAAGGATTCTAGTATAAGTCTATTATGTTTGGAGAATATGTTTCGGAAGTAACACTTGACCTCCTGTAGGTTGAAATGGTGGCCTGTAGAATCCTCATGTTGATATATAAAAGATCTGCTATCTCGGTTCCTTACGTTTCTGATATGCTCCTTAACTCTGGTACCGACAGTTCGGCCGGTTTCCCCCACGTAAGAAGCGGTACATTGTTGGCAAGATAATGAATAAACCGCATTATGCTGGTCACTCGGTTCTGTCTTAACCTGAGATTTCGTGATTGGATGTCTGACTAATTGGCCGATGGATCGAGAGCCTACAAAAACAGGCCTAATCCCAAATTTCCTCAAAACATCTGCTAGCCTTTGATTAGTAGGGGAATACTGCAAGTAGCAATTGGATCGATATACCTGCCGGTTTCGGGGAAGGAACCCTTTATAAGTGTGTTTCATCACAAATGAGGCTGGGAATCCATATCTCTGGAGGTTTCGGATGATGTTGCTCTTTTCAATCTTTCTGAAGCCTGGAAGGGAGCAATGCGTGATAATTCTTTTTGTCAATGTTTTGACTATGGAAATCTTGTGACCTATCGGGCCAAATGAGTTGAAATTGAGGTATGACGGCTCTATTCCTTTCTTATAATAAACGGTCGAATGGTATTTGTGTTCGGTTCTGAGGATGAGTATGTCCAAATAAGGCAAGGCGGCCTCTGTCTCTGTCTCCATAGTAAATTTTATCTGGGGGTTGTAACTGTTCAGAGTGTTTAAAATTAGGTTTCCTTTGTCCTCTTCAAACTCGCAAAAGATGTCATCAATATAGCGGTGCCATCTTTTTATGCCATCTTTTTATTGCGACAATATAAAATTTTATATATTTAAATTTACTAAATAGAAATACATCTCCACAGAATACATCGAGAGGAAAATCAAATTCAGTTTCTCTCTTGATGTAAACCGGATCCCCCTGAAGCGTACAAAAACAAATTCACTTCGGCGGTAATCTACTTTAAGAGAAAAATAGACATAACCTGGGTTCTGATTGGCTGTTGGCTGTCACGTTGCCTCAACCAGCCAATCAGCGTCTTACTTTGGCTCATTGGTCTAAATCGAATTAAACGACGGGACACTTCGAGTCTTGAAGTTTCTTTCTTCTTTTATTTTTGCCCAATAAAAATATTGTTGTCACTTTATTTGAACTTTTCTCTAAAACAACTTTTATATTTCCAGGTTGTATTTGTAAATCGTAGGCGGAAGAATAAATCGATTTTTTATAAATTTAGATTTCATCTTTTTTTTCTCTCTTTACTATAAGGTTGTCCCAAAAGTTCGTGCTTTTCTTAAAACCTTCTTTTTCTCATTACTTGGTGAATAATATTGCCACGTGGAAAATTTGGGAAGACCAACTTCGGGATGAGACAACATTTCAGGCAAGAATAAACTATGAGTGATAAGCAAAAGATAAGCAAAAGAGGGAAGTGTACAGAGTAGCAAAATATAAACATAAAAAATAATACTCTGATAATAAAATAATAAATACTTTGTTACAATATTATTAAACGGTGAATACATAATAATACATATGGTAGTTTAAGCCAACAACCCCATATTGTATATAACTTATAACAAGATTTTAATGTTGTATAATAGAAACACATTTAAATGATTATACGCATTATTGACATGTGTCATTACATCATCATATGTAATGCACTTTGTACAAACTGAGGACAAATAAATAAAACTCTGTAATAGATTAAGAGTTGAGCTAAAGCAGAGATCGAGCATATAGTATTCCCAAAACAACAAAGTCTAAAGATGGAAACGGCCACAGCCAGTGTACAGTTTCGCCAGACGATCCACACTCTTCACATCTGGCGAAATGCAAAACTCCCTTTCTCAGAAAAGGTATATAAGCCCCCCCCCTTCGTCTTAGCCAAAAATACACTCACTTTACAGTCAGTTCACCATCAGCGGAAGCCCACGTCGGTTGTCACCAAGGTCCTCTTCATCCACCATGTAGTCAGTAAGAACTCTTCTATCTCTCCATCTTTCGCTCCTAGCTCAACTTTTATCTGTTCACGGAACTTTCTTAGTGCAACTGTGTCTTCGTTTTTTGTGTGGACATTCCCAAGCTTTCCACTCTGCCTCGACCACGACTGCCTGTACTTTGTGAGAACTTTTAAAGGTCTTCCAAGGTGCAGAGAGGTACTGGAAAACTCCCCATCCTGACTGTCCCTCTCGGTCAACACAGTATAGTTTGCTTTTTTTTTTGGAATGGCGCTCTCCTATTGGTTGGCTACGATCACGCCACCTTTGCCCCCCCCCCCCCCCCCCACTCGCTTTGTTGTTTTTGTAACTATTGTGTTGGAGCGGGTCGCTCCTTAAATAAATGCATATATTAGTTAATAACTAAAAAAAAAAAAAACACAGTATAGCGAGAGTTGACAGGGACTCACATCATAGTTTAAGTCGACTGGAAACTTCACCACAGTTTTAGTCGACAGGATTCTACAGAAGTCAACAGGACTTCATCACATACACATAATACAATTACTTCATACATAATACAAAGACATTATAGATAACGGTGTATAATATTGGTATTTCAATTTTTGAAAGTATTTACGAATTTTTGGGACAACCTTGTATCATTAATACTCAACACATAGATTTGAAAAGTAATAAAGTAAGGGTAAATTTAATCAGATATATTTCGTGGGGATTAAATGATTTATATGATATATAAATTGAAAAATGAGAGATGAAAACAAATTATATTAAAACACACACACATTATACTTATATACTATATGTTTCATATATAGTATGTTCTATTAAAAATGGTAATCTATTTACGTGCATGCTTTAATGAACACCTAATGAGCCAGGCCCTCCCAATATTTCATCACTACAGTAAGGACACTAGAGGATTGTTTATTTTTAAAAAATGAAACACGTGCGCGTAGTGTTAGGGTCTTTTGCCGTTGTTTGCCTACACAAGGTTTGTATAAAAGCAATATGGGATCTTTGTAGATGCAGCTTAGCGCGAGACGTACTTTGTTATAAGTAGTTGTTAGTGGAGTTAGGAACTAGACAATTAACATAATTATATTGACATATTGTCAATACATGCAACAGTTCACAGCCTGCACTATTGTTTTAAAATGATTGGTAAATATATAACTATGTACAATTAGAAGCTAAATAAATGATAAAATACCGTGACATCTGGCATCAAAAGAGCCAAGACGGTGGTAGTCAAGGAAGTATTACTGGCCCAGGGGGGACCGGGGAATTACAAAAAGGAGTCATCTGAAGTTGAGACAGGCGGGAGAGAACAGTCTGGTGACAGCAGTTCAACAGCAAGAAGTCCTGTAGAAAGCGGTCCGCCACTAGAAAGATCCTCCTCGTTAACGGCCGACTCAGTCCTGGTTTGATCAGCTTTCTTCGCACCGTCATCCCGGTTAACGATCACACTTCCACAGAGCAGTCGCCAACCCGGCCTGGTCAGCTTCAGGACACCACCCGTCTTCATGCCAGCAGCTGCTATCTACCGGACCTTCTCCGACCGCTTTCTACAGGACTCCTTACTGTCGAACTGCTGTGACCGGACTCTGTTCTCTCCGCCTATCTCTTCGTCAACTGACCCCTTTCTTTAATCCTACGGTTCTCCCTGAACCAGTAGTACTTCCTTGACTACCACCGTCTTGGCTCTTGTGATGCCAGCTGTCACGGTGTATTTTATCATTTTAAAATCAATTGGTGCACTTATAGCATGTCATTGTGTTCTCTGTTCTCTCTCAATAAGAGAGTAAAAAAAATGAGACATAAATAATTCAATAAAGATTCTTCCCTGCTTTTATATTTAACTAAATCTATAAGGAATCTAGGGCTCGGTTTCAATATATGCGCGACATAATCAGATTGAATCATTCAAACGGTCGTTTAAATAGAGTGTACGATTAATTACAAATGTGTGCCATATATTAAAATAAATTTGATTAAAATATTTCACATTTTTAAATAATTCGTTGGGTATAGGTAATTTTAAATTCAACGGTATATATATATATATATATATGGATTTCTGTGAGTGTATATTGTTGATAAAGAATTTATGTGTAAAAAAATATAATAGCTTTATATATATATATATTATAAATAAAAAAATTATTATGTAATAAAAAGTTCTTCTGTTAATTTTGGATTATCTTGTGGATTATGATATGGTAATGCAGTCGTGATTAAAATCTTGAAACTATAATAATAAAAATAGCTTTGATCAATAATTTAATTGAACTAAAGGAATATATAAAAAAATAGTTTGATAAAAGTACTGCCTGGCTTAAGGCGTAAGAATAAAAAAAATGGAAAACTTCTTTACATAATGTACAAAAGGTTTGAGCTGGCCAACGGGAAACAACAACAATCAGTTTTTATAGGGGAAGCGTGACTTCTGTCGGTCGATTTAGCAGAGTATTTGAATCTATGAATTATAATTTTAAATAAAATAATATTTTTATATAACATATATATATAGTTAAATAAAAAATATCCCATATTATTGTAACTTGTAAATAAAATAGTTAAATGAAGGCTGACAAAACCCAGAGATAGCCGTGACAACCAGGCGCCATATAACATCACAACAGGAAAACAGGGAACAGGAAAGATACGACCATTGTCCTCGGTATGGGCGGAACTGTGGCTAAAAAATATAGCCGGGGGCTGGTAGAAGACAATTGAGAGGTAGAGATCAAAGGAGAGACGGTGGTACTGGACAGTCTCATTACTGGGGCCATGTTAGTACGTCTTTCTCTAGGAAAGTAGCCTTCTTGTCGCCACTAATCTCTGGAGTGTTCATTTCCTTCTCCATGTACTCTCTCTCTCTCTCTCTCTCTCTCTATATATATATATGGTGACTCTTTCATTCCCAAATGATATAAATTCAGACTCTAAGATGTTTTCCAGCTAAAATTTCACAATTCTTTTCTAGAAAGGATTTTTGAATATTTATTTTCAATTAAAAAAGCTATTAATGCTCATCTAAATAGGTTTATAGAGCTACAGGTGTGGCTTTGTTCTGGCTAAATTGAGCATACGGTGTAAATATTCTCCAATTTATCCATCACAAGTTGACACTTTGTGTTGACACCCAATTTTGTCACCAAGTTAGAATATCGACAGAGGTCGTTAAATATCGTTTAGTAGCTTGGAGGAGAAAGTCAAAAAATGGTCGCACTTTTTGTGACACTCTCGCGCTTAAATTGTAAATTTACAACTTTTTCTCTTGTTCTTATAACAAGATAACCTTTTTTTTTTTGCTTCTCTTGTATAATACCCAAAATATGATTAACGGAAAATTAAAGTTTTAATATTCTGAACTTTAATTGTTGTTGTAGTTGTGTCCAGTGAAGAGCCTCAGATGTCCCTATGCATCTCTATCACAGCAGCAGCAATGTCCACTATCTTGGGTGTGTAAAAAAGCTGCTCTGGGTGAACGTTAATTATTAATAATAAAATACGTTAAATGAACATCATATTTTGTGCAAGATTTTAAATTAGGGTGCAATTATTTTGATCGAGCAAAAAAACATTGAAAAGATTACTGGAGCCATCTATCAGCATCAAGATCTGATGTTGACAAAGGTCCTTATCGTGCAACAAACTTTGAAAAGATTAATGAAGCCATCTATCAGCATCAAGATCTGATGTTGACAAAGGACCTGATCGTGCAACAAACTTTGAAAAGATTAATGAAGCCATCTATCAGCATCAAGATCTGATGTTGACAAAGGTCCTGATCGTACAACAAACTTTGAAAAGATTAATGAAGCCATCTATCAGCATCAAGATCTGATGTTGACAAAGGTCCTGATCGTGCAACAAACTTTGAAAAGTTTAATGAAGCCCCATCTATCAGCATCAAGATCTGATGTTGACAAAGGTCCTTATCGTGCAACAAACTTTGAAAAGATTAATGAAGCCATCTATCAGCATCAAGATCTGATGTTGACAAAGGTCCTGATCGTGCAACAAACTTTGGAAAGATTAATGAAGCCATCTATCAGCATCAATATCTGATGTTGACAAAGGTCCTGATCGTGCAACAAAACTTTGAAAAGATTAATGAAGCCATCTATCAGCATCAAGATCTGAAGTTTGTCAAAGGTCCTGATCGTGCAACAAACTTTGAAAAGTTCACTGGAGTCATCTATCAGCATCAAGAAGCTCTTTATCGACAAATCCATTCACACAAGGACGTCAACTGGAAAGTCAATAGCTGTCAATATTATAAATCGATTCGTATTTAATTATCTTTAATATAGGTTTTTGGGGAACGTCCTGGATTACAAGTGTGGATGCTTCAGTTACAATCTAATTAAGAGAAAGGAATGAAAAAGTTGGAAGAATGCTTAATGTTGGAATAATTGGATGGATTTGTTATATATAATTGATCCATGGAAATTGATGCATCTGCCTCATCCCAGCCGGAAGGATAGTCGCTATGGAAATGTGTAAATATTATGGCTATATGTAAATAAAGTATATATAGCGCGCGCTTATCTAAGTATTATAATCGATTGTTCTCGATTTAAGACCTCTCTCCCACCGCGATCAAAATTTTAATATTAATTGTGATGAATAGTATCTCCCCCATCAATATAAATGCCATTCTCGAATTGAAAATGCTCAGAAGACACCTTATTTATGATTTCCCGCCTAAAATGGAGATATAGTCTCGTAAATTGGTAACGTATATGCAAAATTGAATTAATAAAAAGCATGTAATATATGCAGAATTAATTAAAATTTCATTTTTTTATTTTGAAATGCAAATATATATAATCTCATTTCAAAAACAAACATTATAGAATTAAATATTGTAAAATGGATGACAAGCTACACAAGAGGCCAATATTCTAGAGTAAATTTAGGTAAAGATGGGTGGAATTCAGCTGCTGGGGATGGCCCATGTGTAAGAGGTACAGGCGCCAAAAACGACATTCCAGTTGGGGGAGAAGTGAGTCTGGTGACACCGACATCCGTGGTAGAAGGCGTGGCGAGTTGCCCCCGGGCGTGTGGATAATCCTGCAAGACGGTTCCAGGAGAGCCTGACATCGGAGCGGACTATAAGACGGTGTAGTCCAGGCTTTACATGTACAGTGTGGAGCGGGACACAAGAGTGACATCCACGGCACCAAGAATCTTTCTGACGGAGAAGTTGAAGGCAAGTCCCACTAATTGTACTCCTTCTGTTCAGTACGACGTACAATAAGGCGCTAACCTTTGCTGCATCCTTTACGAACTCACGTGTGCTATCTTTGTGCCATCCTGATCTGACAAAGAACACGAACAGCGTCTGGGTACGACGTAACAATATCATCAAGTGGTCTTTCAGTTCCGATTAGTTTTCTTTGGATCTGAAAGTAACGGTCTTAAATACCACAGGGTTTTTAATCCAGCCAGAGATAGACAATGACAGAGCCAGCCAGAGATGCACATTGTTAGAAGCAGCCAAAGATGGACAATGGCAGAGCCAGCCAGAGAAGACTGTGAAGTAAAAAAAGGCAATATATAATCCTATCCCCAGCGCCATTTAAAAGCCATTTCCAACGCGACAATAAATATTCAACGACCCCAAAAGGTGCCATTCCAGAGCCTAACGAAATAAATTGTTATAAATGAATCAGTCCAGAGGAAAAATCGATAGAAATTCAATAAGGAAGGAAGGTGGATTCTCAAACTGTTTTACTCCCGTGGCTTTGTAACTTATTTAGGTTAAAAGACAATAGCAAAGTTCGCAACTTTTTATCTACTTGATTATTTCCTTTCTTTCCAACTACAAGTTTTATAGCCCTACTAAAAGCCCGCTTTACGACCATGCTGGTTCACCTGTGGCTAGTACACTAACTCCAGCTCTCCGCTCCATTGTTATACAACGCGAGGTAGATTAGAACGCCTCTTTAAAGACACTTTAGCGACCACTTTTGAATGTTCCAAATGTCCTCAATATCAATTAACAACTCAAATCTGATCAACGCGACCAATAAAAAAGTTTTTACCAAATCTACGATTGCTTTTATGAATAAACTTAAATAACAACCAGTCTTTATCATTCGATTATTTTTAAGACAAAGAGGCTGATTTAAACTTTAAAGTAACGATGAGATCATTATGAAATGATATTAAGGAATCATTTTAATTCTAGCTTCATTGAAGACCGCACCTGATTAATGGCTACAATTTTTGATCACATACTAGCGATCTTTATTTAGTTATTTTATTGTGGATTTATGGAATTTTAAAATTCAATACGAAACACATTTATTATCAACTTTTAGTGTTGAATTGTAGAAATTGTAGGGTAATAAATTAGCACCTATGGGTCAATATTTAGAGCTAAAAACTAAACATCCCCCCGTGTCATCTATAGATGAAATAATGATGGATCACGACACCTGCTCCATTTAAGGCATCATTCATCTACAGGTGTTTCTTGAGCTCCTGGAGCAGGACTCTTCGTTGATGGAAGCACCTTCTCCACTGTACATAATTGTGCCTAGTTTCTTTGTCTTATCTCCCTTAGATGTTTGTGTTTACCATTGTGAATATACTAATTGACTGTATTCAATAAAAAAATCCGTTTGTGTGTCTGTAGATGAAAATTAGAAGTACTTAGAGATATATTTTTTTCAATAATATATGCGCGATTTCTGCTGTTCTTATTGTAATGAGAAAAAAGAAAGAGAGACAGTAAAGAAAAATATACTCTTCGATAATAATTTGCAATTTATATATTCGGATAATATATTAAATATATTATATATATATATATATTTGGTAGGCAGGCACTATGCAGTCATGAGGCCAAAGTGGTTTCAGGCATCAATGGGTAACACAAAGGGACGAGGCATATTGGATGTCACCTGAGAGACGTCAGTACCGAAGACTCGGACAATGAGGGTGTGATCTACATAAGAGGGAGAGATGATCTGTCATTATCCAGCCATTTGTCAGGGGAGGGGGTAAAACTAACTATCGACTTCTTAAAATTGTACCCTTGTCCTGTCTTGGGTGCAGCGGACTCTCAATAAAACTTTATTGCTTTGTTTGTGATTACATGATGGCCAAACTGGCGTGTTGAATTGTATCTACATTCAGGGGCTGTTAAACTATTTATAATTATGCTACATATAAAAATCTAGTGTATATTGATATATATTACTACATATATATGTATTACTATAAATTTATTAAAAATTATTATCTATGAGCTATACTATGGACACGACCATCTCCCTCTAACTAACGACTTCACCTAGCTGTAGAATAGTCTGAATTTCTCAGCTTTTTCCCTTCCAGCTGATTCATAACACCAATAAGCATTTAGTGATATTAATTTCGTACAAGAGAGATTTCCATATTTAGATATTTAAATATTTATTTTTGAATAAATCAAAAAGGATTCTAGGGTTTGGTTTCTTTTCCCAATTCTTTTATTTCTCGAGCTTTCGGCCTAACATGTCCTTCATCAACACGGAGATCCAGAAGTACTACTTCTAGGTCTCCGTGTTGATGAGGAGTTAGATTGAAAGCTCGAGAAATAAAAGAATTGGGAAAAGAAACCAAACCCTAGAATCCTTATTAATTTATTCAAAATGTAAAATCATGAAGGAATCTTGATTATAAATATTTCTTTCAAAAATATTTGTAAAATATGTAAATATTCTTTTAATATATGATACATATAGGTCAGACCATCCTCCTATATATATGTTATGATTATTTTGTTTTGTTGTTGAAAAAGATAGAGAATTGAAGGTGCAGTCGTGAAAAAGGAAAGATAGTTAATGACCTTTCAAGTAGTTTTTATTTTCAATTTCTCGAAAAGAATTACACATAAAATTATTTTTCACAGTAATATTTTGCAAAATTTATTTTTTCCATAATATAAATATATATATATATCATTTTTTTTTCTCCCCATTGAATATAACAAAATATTTTTAAAACTTAATTCTGTTGAAGTTATGTGGCGCTGAGTTTGTTATTGACACACATTAAATATGTTATAACACCTTGATAAAGGTTGGCGTTCAGCCAACTGAAATATTGGTAAAATAAATGCTATTTTGATCCAATATATGCCTTTTTAATTAAAAATTCTATATTCGTGAATTTAAAAAAAAAAATAGGTAGGTTAACTATACATATTTACAACAATAAACAAAGTGGCATCTTCTAAATCTATGGTCAAAAATAGAAGAATAGTCAATGAATGAAAATAAAATACATGTTTTTTAAAAATAAAATAGTTGCAGTTTAGATTATTTAATATATATATGTAATATTGTTGCAAATGTGATGTTGCCGACGTATGGATAAGCTGGCAGTCGTGTACGTGAGGCGAGTGTTGATGTTCTTCCCACACGCGGACAACAAGAAGCAGAGGCAGGGCTAGATGTTAGCACCGAGAGTGATCGGGGACAGCCCACGGGACAGAGGTAAAGGCCATGATACAAACTTGGATGCTTATCCCCGAGACATGGAGAGAGAGTGTGTATTAGACAGAAGCCGTCTGCCGAGAGACACCTCCTAGAACCATCTGCCGACCCCCTGCCAAAACCTGTCCTGTTTACAGGGGGGTCGTCTATCAAGAGTCCCTGGGGGCCCCACATGGGCTGGGCGTTGGCTTTTCCTCCCCTCTGTCCCTGCCACCAGCTGACCGAACACTCACCATTTTTAGTTTTAAATACAAATAGGGGGTTGAAATACAAATAGTTTATATACAAAATATGGAGTGGTAGTAAATAGAAATAGTGTACATTTCAATAGAAGGGTAGGATATTTTAAGGTATCGGCTTTAACTAATTGGAAGATATGTGACATATACTAAAGTGTCATACAGTTTAAAATATACTATATATATATATATATATATATATATATATATATATATATATATATATATATATATATATATATATATATATATATATATATATATACAGGGTGATCCAAAAGTCCCGCACAACTTTAAAAATTAATAACTCCGCGAATATTTGCGCTAGAGCAATGCGGTAAACACCATTGTGTTCATGATCCAATGGGATTTTTTATGGCAAATAATGAAAAATTCGAAATTGATTTTAGTTACAACTTTATTCGCTAGATGGCGCTCTACCAGAATCAGCGAATAAGCGGCCAAATTGTTTGATAAATTGAAAAATATAACTGAACGACACGTATTTTTTCTTTTTGAATACCAGGAAAGAACCCTAATAATATCAAATGATAAATTAATAAAACACCATTTCGCCAAAAGTTAGAAGAAATGGTTAACGATTTTTAAATACAATCTGAGATATGTAAAATAGGTATATGCAAATTAAAACATGTAGCAAAAAAAAACCTGATATTTTAGATGCGGTTTGCTGGAATCCTCTCAGCTATTTAAATTTTAAATTTCGGAAATAATAATTTTCTAATTTTTTAAATTCAACTCTCTCTCAGTATCGATTATATTTATTTTAATTAATTTGAAAAATATTTATCTATCTCTGATGATTTATTTTATTCTGGAATGCCGTTGTTGTTTTTGTCGTGTCCAATAAAATGGCTCAGATAACTCCATGCATCTCTATCACAGCAGCAGCAGCATTGTCCACTATCTTGGGTGTGTAAAGCAGCTGCTCTGGGTCTATGTCAATTTTCTGCAAGGCTGCGGGCATGAGAATATGTGGGTAGGTGTTAGTTTCACACCAGGACAGTTGTTGCATGTTCTATAGGTTCTTGTGCCATCTGGATGTATTGTCATCCTTTATAATGTTTTGTTCTAAATCTTGTTATAGTCATTTTTCTCTCGGAGTTTATTTCACATTTTGATCTTTTCTTATTTTTTGTTTAATTATCTTGTATTTTGCAAAAGTATTAGCGTCAAATAATGACATTTGTTCTTTCCTTTGGCTCAACTAGGTGGGTTTTCTCTCGGTACCCTTGTGAATTTCCAGTTGCCTTCTCTAACATTCCCTAATACTATAGACAGTATTTTATCTTGGGGCGTCTCATATGCCACCTCCATAAAAGAGAACGGTACCTCATTCAACTTCCTGAGATGAAGTACCTGGTCTTCATCAAGAGACTCCCTGACACTCGATTCTAAAGGAAGACGTGAAAATGCGTCAACATTGGAATTATCACTAGTTTTTCGAAATTCCACAGTATAATTAAATGCAGCTAATTTTACGGACCATCTTTTAATTCTGGGTGATGCAAATATGGGAATTGGTTTATGGGGTGAAAATATATGAATTAAGGGTCTGTTGTCTGTGGCCAATACAAAATTTCGTCCCAGTAAGTATTGTCTGAATTTCTCAACGCCAAAAGTTATGCTCAACGCTTTCTTTTCTAGTTGAGAGAAACGTTTTTCCGCTTCAGTTAATGTTCTAGAAGCAAAAGCTATAGGGCATTCTTCCTTTCTATCATTTCTATGACTCAGAATTACGCCTAGTCCATAGTCCATTAATAATGATTTACATTTTTTAAATAACATTCGATATTCTTTCGTCCAATTCCATCTACAATTTTTATTCAAGAGTTGATAGAATAGCGCTAAAATGTTTGCTATATTCTTTATGGATCTATAATAATAAATTAAGAGTCCTATGAAAGATCTTAATTGCGAAACATTATTTAGATTCAGGCGCCTCTATCACTGCTCAATTTTATTTTCTAAGGGATGCAGTCCATATTTATCCATTTTAAACCCTAAATATTCCACCGATTTCTTTTTAAATTTACATTTATATCTGTTTAACTTTAAAACTTTTTCTAGCAATCATCTAAACACTAGATCCAACTTTTGTTCAAGATCTTCAAAGTCTTTTCCTGCAACCAAAATATCATCTATGTAGCAGGCCACACCTGGCAAATCAGCAAATAGACCTTCCATTATCCTCTGAAATTTATTTGGTGCTACCACTACGTCATATGGTAGTCTTTTATAAGAAAACAACTTCTTTGTTGTGTCTATATCAACAACAGATTTGGCTTCTTCCGCTAACATTACTTGTAAGTAACCCTGTGATAGGTCTAGAGTCGGAAGTACGGTGCTTGTAGTTAATTTTGAAAATATCTCATCGATCGATGGAATGGGATACATATCTAATTCTATTGCTTTATTAGCTTTACATCTAAAATCACCACATATACTTACACTACCATCCTTTGTAATACTGGTATTATTGGAGCGGTCCAATATGCATGAACTATAGGTTATAAAATGCAAGAATTCACTAACCGATCAATTTCATTCTTTACTTTGTTTTTTAGAGAGAAAGGTAAACTTCTGGCCTTACAAAACACAGGAGTCAAATCCTTTTTTAAATTGAAATTTATTTTAACATCCTTTAGACAGCCCAAATCTTTGTTAAACAAATCTGCATATCTATCAACCAAACTATTTCTATTAGATTCATTATTTAAATTTTTAATGCTAAACAATCTAGAATAATCAAGTTTTAACTGTTTAAGCCATTCTCTTTCTAACAAAATCACCTGGATTTTTCATTTAAAACTATTATATTCCAGTGATGGCTTTCCTTTTCTGGATCCATTTTTTTTTTTGCAGAATTCTGCCCATTTTTCTTCTTTGAATATCCAAATATCTTGTTCTATTTTGTGACTAATTTCAATGAGTTCCTTTATGATTTCTTCTGTTTTATTTGTTTTAAGAAGTTCATTGATATTGTCTCTCTCTGCAATCATTGCCTCGATATTGTGGTCCTTCCAGTAAAGTATTTACAGGTCTTTACGTCTACCTCTATGTATCGATACTTTTGCAGCTTTGGATATGTTCGAAGAGAATTTTTCCAATTTTTTGTCAATCGTTCTGTGATTTAATTCTTCGTTGCACAGTTCTTCAAGCTTTTCTGTGAATTTTTTTCCAGTGTTCTCTTATTCTGTTGGAAATTCTCAATTTTGAATTTTAGGGTTGTTAAAATTGGTCTGTGGTCACTGATTGCACTTTTCAGAATTTTCCATTGTGTTGTGGGTGCGATGTTGTAATTTATCGCTGTGATGTCTATTGCGGATTCTGTGCCTGTGGACTTGGATAGATAGGTGTTCTTTTCGTTATTTAGCGGTGTAAGGTCGAGGTCGGTTAGCATGTCCTCAACCTGCTGACCTATGTTATCCTGGACAGGTGATCCCTAAGTTGGTATTTCGGCGTTAAATTCACCAAGTATGATTGCGATATCCGAAGACGCTCCACTTAATGTCTCTATCAGGCCTGTATTGATGCTAGTATTATCGTGGTGATAAGCATTTATGATTGGAATTGTTTTATCTGTAAGATAGATTTCTATTGCCTGAGCTTCTGTCGTGGTTTATCTAGGCTTACTCTGATTATAGGCGATTTCCTTAAATTTGATTTCTAGAGTTTTAATCAAAACGGCAAGTCCTCCTTCGAATTTTCCCAGGTCTGTCCTTTCGTAGTGTTGTATAATCTTTGATATTTGTTGTATTCCAATTTGATTACACACAGCACTTAACGTTAATTACTATTTAATTAACTACAAGGTAAAAGGATTATGTATAAATTAAATAGTAAACATGGAGAAAGAGAATAAGTCAGCGTGGCGACGCCGCTGAAGTCTGTGTAGAATGTGGGATTATTGATCTTGTGGTATACGGTAGTGTGATAATGGGAGGTGGTACGTATAACAAGTATATCCAGGAACGGCAATACAGATCTGTCCTCCAATTCTAAAATGAATGAAATTTCTGGATGATAGGAGTTAAGACAATCTAAAATACTTATTTCCTGTCCGGTATCACATATGCAGAAGATATCATCAATATATCTCCGCCACATGTGAATACCCGGTGTGATTTGCTGTTGGATCCAGTGGTCAATGGTGGCCATGGCTATTTCTGCAAGGGGGGAGGATAGCGGGCTGCCCATGGGCGAGCCCCTGATTTGTTTGTAATACAGGTTGTTAAAGGTGAACGTAGTGAAGTCTAAACATAGGGAGGACAGTGCGATTATGGATTCAGTGGTATGGGGATCTACGCGGCCATCCTGCAAGAATTTTGTCAATTGCCTAATAATGAGCTGGCATATTGATGATATCTTCTGCATATGTGATACCGGACAGGAAATAAGTATTTTAGATTGTCTTAACTCCTATCATCCAGAAATTTCATTCAGTTTAGAATTGGAGGACAGATCTGTATTGCCGTTCCTGGATATACTTGTTATACGTACCACCTCCCATTATCACACTACCGTATACCACAAGATCAATAATCCCACATTCTACACAGACTTCAATTCTTCATGCCCCCTATCACATAAAATAAATACTGTTCGAACGCTTACCAAGAGATTGGTCACCCACTGCTCCCTTCCCCTATTCAGAACTATTGAATTTTCTCTAATCATAAAACAGCTGGCCCTGTCCCAATACCCTCCCCATTTTATACATAAGTATAGATATAACCCTCTTTCCGTTAGGCCTGCTACAGTCAGCAGAAACAGTTGTCTATTGCCCTTCTCCGCCCAATCAGTCGCCATCTCCCGCATCCTCAGAACACACGGGATCAACACCTATTTTTCTAATAGCAATAGTATTGGCGCCATCCTCAGACATCCTATTACCAGACTACCCAGATCTACCGTTGCTCAGTCCTCTGGTGGCTCAGTCTACTCAGTCTCATGTAACGATTGCAGCGCGTCTTACATAGGTGAGACTGGTAGGTCCGTAGCCATCAGGATGACTGAGCACGGTAGATGCATCACCAACAAAGACAATAGATCCCTTATATTCAACCATATTGACACCACTGGCCACTCATTCAATCTATCCTCCCCTACCACCCTATACTCTAATATCAACAGCAAATATCAAAGGTTAATTATCGAAGCATTATTATCCATCAGTAACAACAGTATTAACAGACACATTGATATACCAATACAGTACCTAGATATATGTAATAATCTTTAGGCTGGCCACTTCATTCCCCTGATCTTGCCATAACCCCCCGCAACCCGCGGGTCAAACCTATTTTCCTCTCTGTTAATACTTTTTAGCGTTACGGTGTGTATGGTATTTTTCAGTTGTTTGGCATCCAGAGATGATCACGTGTTATTTTATTTCGCAATAGTTCTATTAGTAGTATGCTAAATCTATCACACATAATTTTGTCAATTATCATATCCTATATTTTGTTAAATATTTCTAATAAAGCCTTCTTTCCATATCTTATTTTGATATCTTTGCCTCATACATAGTTAAAATATGCAGATTCTTCACATATCGATTCTATATATAGCTTTATTTTCTCACAATACGTTGTACCTGTAGAAGGGCTTGGTGCCCGAAAGCTTGTAACCTATATATTTTAATAAAGAAAACTTTTTCTCTTCATTTTTAGCATTTTATAAGCCATTAAAGAGAAATTTCGTGATTTTCGTTTTAATATAGAAGAAATAGCATACGGAATATTTTCTGTATCCCCCCCCTCCCCCACCAACTTTAGAAATTTTGCGCAAAAAATAATACAAAATGATTTTACTACCACGTTTTTCAACGCAAAAGGTCGATTTAAAGATGATTTTTTTTTTGGGAATACATTTTCAAAATTATGTACAGTATAATAAACAATGATAACATTTGAAAAACCCATAGGATATTTGTACGACAAATATATTTTGTCACCCCCTCTATATTTCATTTTTGGATCATGACAAATATCCAGTTAAATAGTCAAGTGTCGCCAATTAGTCAAGAAACTATACATTACTTATAGCAAGAAATCCTATTAGTAGTGCCATCATAATTTTTGGTACTATATTAACATTTCAAAAATCGTGTATTGATATCAGTAGTTATTTTCAAACATTCAATCTATTTCACAAAACTCCATCTAAAATATAAATATTTTTGCTACATGTTTTTATTTGCATTTACCTATTTTACATATCTCAGATTGTATTTAAAAATCGTCAACCAATTCTTCTAACCTTTGGCAAAATGGTGTTTTATTAATTTATCATTTGATATTATTAGGGTTATTTCCTGGTATTCAAAAAGGAAAAATACGTGTCGTTCAGTTATATTTTTCAATTTATCAAACAATTTGGCCGCTGAATATCTGATTCTGGTAGAGCGCCATCTAGCGAATAAAGTTGTAACTAAAATCAATTTCGAATTTTTCATTATTTGCCATAAAAAATCCCATTGCATCCTGAACACAATGGTGTTTACCGCATTGCTCTAGCGCAAATATTCGTGGAGTTATTAATTTTTAAAGTTGTGCGGGACTTTTGGATCACCCTGTATATATATACAGTTAAACCTGTCTATAGCGCCCCCTCTTGGGACTCACCAAAATAGGGTGCTATAGACAGGTCACTTTTAATGTAAATCGCATCGTACTACGTCTGTGGACGAGTGGGTAACACCCTCGATTCCCGACAGTCATGAACCGGGATTGAATCCCGCGTTAACCTTTTGTTTAATATGTAAATAAATCACATATTATTAATTGTTTCAATTATCATAAACTAGGTTGCTCTTGTTGAGCGGTATCTAATAAAGTGATTTTGGAACCGAATCGTACTACGTATTCAAAATCGGGCGCTATAGAGAGGGAGGCGCTATTTAGAGGGGGCGACAGGTTTAACTGTATATGTATTGTACTCTCTTAATTAATTCTTTAGCTCGTTAAAGAAGATAAACTTGTGAGTTAATAAAGAAACGTTTTTTGTGCGAAAAGTTTCAATATCTGCCTTTTAAATCCTCTATATTGAGATTAAGATGTTTATTTTAGTAACTCGGGTGACGACAGACCGTTGGGAATTGGGATTGAATATTTCACAGCAATTAACCGATGTACCCTCTCTCTCTAATTGCCATTAAATATTACTTTAAATAAATATATTTTTGTCATCTCATTTGTACTTTTTTCTGAATAATATTTACTTTAAGCTTGTATATTTTTGTAATTAATGCTTAAATTTACTAACTATAAATGCTTATTGAATCCTTTTTTTAAATAATAATTTGATTGTTTTTTTTTTTTTTTTTTTTTTTAAGGATAAATGTATGTATTAAAGATATTATTTGAACTCATTTAGATAAATATATATGTATTATAATTAAGGTCATATAATAATATTTTGGGTTATTCATATATTAATATTTGAAAAATTAGATATATTATTTTAACCCCCAAAACAGCGCAATTATATACTGTAACTTATAATATATAGGTATTCCATATTTTCAATTTTTTTTTCTTTTTTTTTTTCAAATCCATATTATTATTTTCCATAGGATTATTCAAATAATAATCTGTATATATTTACCATGTGTATATAATCTTTCTCCATTTTTACCCCTTTGTATATTTCCCACTTTCATGGGATTCTCCGTCTTGTAACCCCAAGGAGAATCATCTGTAAGACCTGTGTGTCTTAATAAAGGTTTTTGTGTGTGTGTGTAATATATAAGTATTTATATTTTTTAAAAGACATATTTTACGCTTTAATAACGGCATGGTCTTAAATCCGATCATCTATAAGTATCGAACTGACTGTGGTACTTTTATATTTCCTATATAAATTTATCATCCTTTATTCGGGAAATAAAACAAATATATGACAAAGTGAAAAAATAGTGAATTTGGTCTTGGATCAGGTAAATAAATAATAAAAAAAAGGCATCTCCTGATCGTACAACTAAAAGTTGCTGTTGGCTTGCACCATCTATCGGAATAAATAGCAACTAATCGTTGATTTTTAATTATTCCAGGATGCCCCAAAGACCAGATTTTTTAGTCATTGAGGTACAGCTTGCACCACACTGACAAGGGCCAACAGCCTAAAACGCGTACTTTGGTTAGCTTTTCTCCATTAATCAAGAAACGGTATTTGGGCAATTCGAGAATAATTAAATATCAACGATTAGTTGATATTTATTCCGATAGATGGCGTAAGTCATCAGCAAATTTTATTTGCACGATTAGGTGATACTTTTTTTTTTTTTAATATTCTCACGTGGAAAATTAGGAAAGACAAACTTCGTCGTCATTCAATTCCGGGCTAATTGTCCAATTTAAGGGCATAGACATCTAGCCCCTTCATCATGGCTGCAGACGCGATGTCAGGTGGCGGCAGGAGATGTCTCGCAGGGATGGTGTGAAGGTTGGGCAAGCAGGGGAAAAGACAAACTTCAGGATGGTGCAGCAATTTATTTAAGGCAAGAACAAACTATGAATGGTAAACAAAAGATAAGCAATGTGGGAATATTACAGAGTAGCAAAATATAAACATAAAAAATAATACTCTGTTAATAAAATTTAAAAAATACAAAATACTTCGCTATAATATGACAAAGTGTTTATTGTAAATAAATAATATAAGAAGATTTCTAAACTATAACCCGATATTTATACCATATAGAATTGAATCATAAATAAGAAATACGCTCAGTGATAAGTATCATGTAGACATTG
Source organism: Cordylochernes scorpioides (assembly GCA_030710605.1). Taxonomy (NCBI): domain Eukaryota; kingdom Metazoa; phylum Arthropoda; class Arachnida; order Pseudoscorpiones; family Chernetidae; genus Cordylochernes; species Cordylochernes scorpioides. The sequence continues at coordinate 39,276,185 of CP092863.1, read as the reverse complement.
TAATGTGATTGCTCTCGGGCCGAATTCCGTATACAGAGGAATGTGTGCTTACAATAAATTGAGTGAACCACACATGTAGAAAGGTTGGAGGCCAGAAAGTTTGAACAACTATATTAAACTATGAAAGCAAAGGTCGCCTCTCCCGTCTAAATAGATGGCGTCTAGTTTTGATGTTTATTTTGACAGGAGAGGCGACATTTGCTTATATAGATCTATTTACTTCCAGCAAAATTTCCATCTAACGATATATATATATATTTCAAATATCTCTAGTATACGTAGTACAGGCCATGATAATCATGGTGGGTAGTTAGCGACTGCTTTTACTGTAAGCGCACCACATGTCTACACATGTGAAAAGCAGTTCGACTTTGCACTTACAAATGTGCCATAGCCCCGTTTGGTTACTTGCACTCGCTGGTGGGGTTGGACTTTTGCAAGAATCGGGGGCCATTGAAGCATTTTTTTTTATCTGAAAAAAAGTGTCCAATGCGGGAATCGAACCCAGGTCGTAGTGGTCGAAAACCAAACGGTTTAACCAGCCTTCCACCGACCCCCCCATCTAAAGATATCAATCATTCTAAATAATCTACAAATATTGTTAGGAGAGAGGTACGCGGTTGTTCACGGGCCACTTCTTAAACTTACTTGTTTTGGCTACATCTTTTCTCCTTGACTTAATTGTAAATTTTTACAACTTATTTATTTTATTAACTTTCATGTATAATTACTTTTACATAATTTTGTATAATTATTTTCCATACTGTTGTATCGTTGAATTTTCATACTTTTTATTCTTGAAGATTATTTAAGACATTTAATTAGACGGTGTTCTTTCTAAAACCATTAGTTTTTAAATAAACGTCAAAATTATTCTCGGATGTTTTGTCCCAGTACATCAGGTCACTAGCACAACACAATTTACAAGAAAGTCATTCATAGATATGGATCCTATTTCCTACAGTTCAGATAAATTGAACAATAAAGTATTTTTTCTTTAAATTCTTATTTACACCCCCCCCCCCCCCCCCCCCCCCCCCTTCCCATACACCAAACGAAACTCACTAGAAAAAAAAAACCTAATTAACATATTAGTTATTTACATAAAGATGCTAATGAGATATTTAATTAACAAAGATAGGGTTTCAATAGATGTCAAAGAAATGCGACTTTCTGTCAATGACAGATATCAATATATATCACACACAATGAGTATTTGTTTCCCCCTGAAAATTTAGAATCGAAATCCCTTCAACAACAGGAAAGATGAATCTTGTCAAATATTGAGACATTGTTGTAAATAGCAATTCGAAGTTAACTAACTTGCAATAAAAACTAGAGACTTGAATATACAAGTTTACTTCTTACAATAGAAAAAAAGTAAAATTGTAAAATTCCAATTAAAAACAACCACTACCTTTCGAATTTAATTAATTTATGAAACGATTAGCATTTTTGTGTTCCAATTGTTAGAATTAACCTTTGTTAAGCTATAAGCCTAATTAATTATAGTATTTTCAATTAGGCTAATTAAACATATAACTCCTTGTCCCCATATACTAAAAATGTTTAATAAAATGATAAAAAGGTGAAATGGAAGTATATGCCACTTATAAACACGACGACCCAGCTGTCACCAGCTTGTCTCTCGACTGTGCGGTCCTACATTTACTTATCGAGTACAATAGTTGGAAACATCAGTGCCATTTGTTATTGGAAATGTGGATTATTCACCGGGTAGTTGGCGATTTACATTCCAGGACCCCGGGTTGCTTCTATTTTCTCTCTGTGGATTATTCATAGCGCGCGTATGTTTCTTTTAAAATAAAATATTTTTCTACTTTCCTTATATCAATGAAAATATATATGTGGGATGGTTGCGTGATGTGTTGGTGTGGCTTGTGGAAAGGCCGCTGATAAAATTATAATTTAAAATAATTTATTTAAAGCCACAAATATATAAAGAGAAAAGAAGTAAAGGCCGATGTAACGGCCGTTGGAAGCAAGCCTTGTTGTTTTCAACGCGAGTGGCCAGAATGTCCCGGATGACGCCCGCGCATGCGTAGTAACGTGTTCCCCCAGCATACGCTTGCCGAGGCGTAGTGAGGTTGCCACATTACTACCCGTATGTGTTTTGAATCTTTGTCCCAGTTCACGCTCGCTGAAGCAAAGTGTGGTCACCACACTACTCCCCCTCCAGTAGGATCCTTAAAGATCCTATGTAGTCGTAGAGGGAACTCTTGGTAGGGTGCCTTGTTGGGTTGGGATCTGGTCTTAGGAGCTTGAGGGAGGCACCTGTCCTTTTTAAATGTTGGCCAGATGTAATGGGTGGCGACCATCTTGTTAGCTTGCAGGGACACGATGGGTTGCTCAGCGATATGTATAGTCGCCGTGATTACCGGAGGAGCTATTGGTATTGGGGAAGTAGTGACTCTTGCTTCAATGGGAGGTGATGACTGTTGGAGTGAGTTTTGATGTTGGAAAGGTTGTGGTACCGAGGTTTGGGCGGGCTGCAAGTGGAAAGGAGTCCTTTCGGCCGCGTTATTAGTTTCTTTCAAGAAGAGTGGATGTTTCTGCTCGCAGGATGGAGGCAAGGGCTCTTCATTAGACGGCGGCTGCTGGGGCAAGGGATTGCCACTGTGCACTGGGGTGAAGAAAACAGTTTCCGGGGGGGGGGGGGGGGGCGAGATGGTGGTTGAAGGAAGGTTGGAGCAGAACGATGAGGAGTCCAGGGATGAAGAGTTACTCAGAGAGCTGGTGGGAGAAGGCAAGGTGGAGCTTGAGTTGGTGTCTTCAACGTTCTGGACTGTAGTCACCGGGGCAGTTGTTGTGACATTCATGTCACGGAGAAAGGCCGTAGGCTCCAGGTGTTGGAGGCTATTGGAGGTGGGAGTACAAAGACCATCGTTCTGAGATAGAGGTGGTTTGGACAATTCAACCAGGATAATCGAGGGTCTCTGATCAGCAATGGGCTTTCTTTCTGAGACTTGAGCTGTTCGTACCTGGTGTAACCGGTCAAATCGCTGGAGAAGCCGTTCTTTGAGCGCCATATATTTTCCTGAAACTAGTGGGTTCTCTACAATGTCATAGGCGCAGATGAGAGTCGGTCTATCTAAATCAACGACCGTTGCGTTATACTTGAATTCGTCACTGGCGACGTTTGCGAAAATAAAGGCAGCTTCCACAGTTGGCTGAGCCACAATGCAATGTCGTTTGGCAAGAAGGGTGGAGCTCGAAAAATCAATCTTGATATTTGAGATAGGGTGAGTTCCATCGTGAATGTTTGAGTCTCCATGATTTGCAAAGATTTGCCCTTGACGTTGGCCGGTAATTCTTCATTCGAGTCGTCCGGCTCACCAATTTTTAGGGGATGGTTGCGTGCGTGTTGGTGTGGCTTGTGGAAAGGCCGCTGATAAAATTATAATTTAAAATAATTTATTTAAAGCCAGAAATATATAAAGAGAAAAGAAGTAAAGGGAATTGGAAGCAAGCCTTGTTGTTTTCGACGCGAGTGGCCAGAAAGTCCCGGATGACGCCCGCGCATGCGTAGTGACCTGTTCCCCCAGCACGCGCTTGCCGAGGCGTAGTGGGGCCGCCACAGTACTGCCCGTATGTGTAGTGAAACTTTGTCCCAGTTCACGCTCTCTGAAGCAAAGTGTGGTCGCCACATATATATATACCACCATTTATAAACGTTATCTTATGTATCACCTAGCCCTAACTTGTAAAACATCCTATCTCAACCCCTTTATATCCTGTTTGTAAATAATTTAAATGTGTTCCTACCTTATAAAAAACACTTCTCTGCCTCCAATGTATTGTAAATAATTTAACATTTTCAATCAATAAAAATAAATAAACAAAAGTTAAAATAGAATTCAGTCTCTGACAAAGACTGGAAGTAAATCAGTTGTATAACCTGGGTGTAAGACAGAGAGGGCAGGGCACAACCAACATTGACTCTTCTTCCCTGTTCAAACGTTTTGTCAATCATTTTGCTATGACGTATCTGATTGGTAGAGGTGATCAGGTGACCCTCGAGTCCAGGCCATGTGGTTCACGGGCTGTTGACAGTTTAGTCAGAGTTGACAGCGAAAAGACAGAAGGAGATGAGCAAGACTCGCAGTCCAGTCCCGACTAGTAAATCTTCCATCTCCTTCAAGACTTTTCACCAACTTCCCATCAAACCTTGTGCACACCTCAAATCAGCCGTGGTTGAAGAACCACCTTATTTTCATTGTTTTTGTTTGGAAGCTTCTTGTTTCAGAAATCCATTGTGTCTTGTCTTCTTTAACAAAGGAGAAGCCACTTGGCCATCGACTTTAAAAACTAAGCGGTAGGTCCCGATTGACCGTTTAGTTGGGAGGGATATATTTCTTCCTTATTAGTGGACACACTTTAAAGATTATGACATATACGTATTAAAATAAACTTACGCGGTATATAAATAGTTTACATTTCCAATAACGACGGATGGCGCTTTAATGTACCATGTTTACACTGTAAACTATATTTGTTATAACCTTTATTTGTTGATTGCCAAAGAGCATGTATAAATATATTTGTTTGTATTTCTACTGTCGGCTGTCTACTGTGTAACGGATTTTCCGAGGTTAAGTTTCTTGCTTTGAGAAAATTAGGGAAGACCAACTTCGGGATGAGACAACAATTTATTTCAGGCAAGAACAAACTATGAATGGTAAACAAAGATAAGCCACGAGGGAAATTTACAGAAAAACAAAATATAAACATAAATATGACCACTCTGTTAATAAAAATAATAAAATTAATAAATACTTTGTTACAATATTGTAAGTATGTCACACCTCATCGTACAGTTCACGCCGTTCAATTCTGATTGTCATGTAAATTCCTAATGAAGTTATGTGTATGCTATAATGTATGCTAAGTAGTTTAGCATAATTAACAATCAATTATTCATTATAGTTTTTTGTAAATAATAAAGTAACAGACTTTGGCAACTCGGTCGCATCTTCCCCCATCTCTCCTATTGAATTAAATAACATTACGTGTTCCATTGGCAGGAATTTTAGAATAACTTCTATCTTTCAATTAATACCATCTATACAACTTAGTGCCATATATTTCTGAAATTTGGAAATAAATTTTAACGCTACTATATAATCAAAATATAATTATACACACTCTATACATACTTATTTTAGGTGTGTATTTGTCTACAGTCCTAGAAGATATGTTCACAGTTCTCTCTTTTAAAAAATACTCTTTGCCCTCTCATTCTATAACGAATTCAGGGTATAATAAATTCCATCTAATATAATACTAGAATGGTCTGGAGATTAAACTGGCGAAACCGCTGTGAGGGTTCACTACTGATGAACCATGCCCTCTCTCTTTCAAATTTTATTCTGCAGTATAAGCGCAAATCATCTCAATGCAATATTACAGCGGTATGGTAGATTAAACTGGCGAAACTGCTAGGAGGGTTCACCACTGATGAGTCAGGCCTTCCCATTAATTTATCAATTCAGTAAGGACAGTAGAAATTATTTTAATTCAAAAATAATCATACGCGTCAAAAATGGTTATACTTCTTGCTTTCTTATAACAGATGGTACGCTAATGCACATTATGTAAGTATAAAGTCTGCAGAAATAGATTTTCATTGTACATCTCTATATATATAAAAGTCAATTTCTGTCTGTCTGTCTGTTTCGCGATAAACTCAAAAACTACTGAACCAATTGGTACCAAATTTTGCATGTCGCTTTTTATAAACCTGAGGAAAATTTTCGGCTGCATTTTGATTTGTATTTTTGGCTATTTCTTTTTTTCATTTGAAGAACTTTTTTTTTTTACGCGGACTAATCCGGAATGGAATGAATACCTAAATATGGCCATTTTTTTAAAGCATCGGTGGTTCAGTGGTAGAATGCTCGCCTGCCACGCGGGCGGCCAGGGTTCGATTCCCGGCCGATGCTTTTTTTTTTTTTTTTTTTTTTTTTAACTCTCATTTATATTATATCTTCTATATATATAAAAATGAATGTTTGTATGTTTGTTTGTTGGTTTGTATGTCCGGTATACAAATTCGCAGTAGTTCACTAATTCAAACCAACATTTCCATACATAGGTAAAAAAAATACGGGGAAGACGATAGGCTATTTTTAAAAATATATAAATCAATTTTTAAAACTATTTATTATTAGTCAGAAAATGATGATGACGATATTGCTGTATCATGTAAGATTATCAGATACAAAATTATATCGGGAAAAATTCCAAAAAGCAGAGACCACGGGTGAAACCAGCTCATTATTTTGTACGCAGGAACAAAATTCCAACAGAAAAACTTTCATTCGAGCAGAAAACAAAAGCCAGATCACCTTTCTACAAAAATATCGCTTCTCAGACACAAAGTTTGGAGCGGGACGTTTCACAAGAGTGACATCCACGCCGCCAATTTATAATTGTAACGAATAGTATTTAAATAAAAACATTTAATCGGGTAAAACCCGGGCGTTGCCCGGGTCATTCGGCTAGTATTTAAATAAAGGAAGAAAATTAGCGTTCAAATTATTTCTAATTTTCGATCTTGTATATACAGTTAAACCTGTCTATAGCGCCTCCCTCTAAATAGCGCCTTCTTCTCTATAGCGCCCGATTTTAAACATTAAAATGTAAACATTTTACATTAAAAGTGACCTGTCTATAGCACTCCCTCTCTATAACACCCTATTTTGGTGAGTCCCAAGAGGGCAGACAGGTTTAACTGTATAAAGATCCATACTGAGAATGCCTCTTGACATCTCTTAAAATGTGTCATCGGGTCGAGGAGGACTTTTGGTTACATCATGGATTCGACGCCATCTCTTTTAGGTACTGGAGTGATCCTGTTGTCACCTATGTCCAGTCTCCTTCTTGGATTGTTGTCATCTTGCTCAGTACAATGGTCCTCTCGAGAGAATCATCTGCTCTTTGTTGAAATGTGATTGGTGTATCAACTTATTATAAGGTTTTCCCAAAAGTTCGTTAACGCCTGCAACAAATTCTAAATTTATTTAAAACATTTTTCTAATTACTTGACAGATATAAGTTATTCTGATATTCCTGCCAATTGAACACGTACTTTAATTCTATAGGAGAGATGGGGGGGGGGGGGATGTGACCGAGTTGTCTAAGTCTGTTACTTTACTATTTATAAAAAACTATAATGAATAATTGATTGTTAATTATGCTAAACTACTAAGCATACATTATAGCGCACATATAACTTCATTAGGAATTTACATGGCAATCAGAATTGAACGCCGCTGAACTGTACAGATGAGGTATACTTCCAACATTCTTAAAGCAAGAAATTTGCTTTAAGAGAGTAATAATACATAATACAATTATAAAAGTCAATGTCTGTTGTCTGTTTCGCGATAAACTCAAAAACTACTGAACCAATTGGTACCAAATTTTGCATGTCGCTTTTTATAAACCTGAGTAAATTTTCGGCTAATTTTGATTGGTATTTTTGGCTTTTTTTTAAATTTGAAAAACCTTTTTTACGTGCATTAAATACGAGACGAAGTAACAACACCAGGCCAATTAAGCGACCAATGAGCGTTCTGAATTTTTTCCAAGTTGCTTGCTTACTTTTTTGAAATATCCTTTTATACGAGTGTTACATTTTTTTTTACAAAAGTACTGAGTATTGAGAGAGGAATTTATATTACTAACTAAGTTACGGTAAGTGCACACAATGCAATTTTTAAATAAACATAACAAAATTAGCGTTTTCGCATGTAAATAATGGCTTTCGTATTTTTTATTAATTTTTGTTCTGGCCTTTGTTTTTTTTTTATCTCTTAAAAAAAAATCGTTTAAAATGCAGTCGCAGTCATTAGCAAACACATATTTTTGCCTAATTTCCATGTGCTCTTTTATTTTTTTACATTAAAATATTTACATGCCAGTATTTTGGATTATTTTATTTTTATAAACCTATTTTTTTCTTATTCTTACTGAGAAGATGGGCATCGCAGTCAAGATCCATCGCAGTCACTCACTCAACTCGGGCAATTTCAAGGGTTAATGCGCTGGGGCGGGTACCTCGGGGGTTGGAAGGAAAAACTGCCATGTATTTAAACTATATTGATTTTGAAGCAACTAAATGGATTGCAAAAAAAATAATTAAATCAAATACCTAAACACTAATATAATACAATTTTTGCCATCACACACATTTTTGTGCCTGTGGTTTATGGGTTACTTCTGTATTGCTATTCTATGGCACTTCTAATATTTATTATTGATGTACTTTCAGTATGGAGGTAATTTCATTCGGGAGAATTCTCGGGCGAAGCCGGGTCATTCGTTTAGTAATACATAATACAATTACTTTATACATAATACAAAGACATTATACATAACATAATACTATGACAAATAATATTGATATTTCAATTTTTTGCAAGTGTTTACGAACTTTTGGGATAACCTTGTAACTTTTCAGTTCTGTTTCTCCGTGGATCTTGATTGTAGAACATTCTCCGTGAAGAACACAAAACGTAAAATGTATTCTGCCGACAAGGGGATGTAATTCACTCGATGGAACAGAGCTAGGTACACTCGATGGAACAGAGCTAGGTACACTCGATGGAACAGAGCTAGGTAAATGCAGGCCGTGATGGAGGACTGATGGTGAAGACACCGGGCTGTAGATCACGAGCTAACAATCTTTCGGTAATGGAGCATTGATAAATTTTGCATATTTATTTGCATATTGTAAATAACAATATTTTTAAATATTGAGTCATAATCGCCATGGATCCTTTTAAAAGTTTTGGTTGATTTAAGAGGTTTAGTTCTATGAAGATTTGTCAATAGTGTCCAAAGAAATATGGTCATTCTAGGGAAGACGCGGTCTTGGCAAGTTTTGACAGTAGTTTTACCTCCATGGTATTATATCAATCTATAGTTTCAAAATGTAAGAGCTATTTTAAATAATTCTTTTCTAATGTTTTATGTTGGAGAATAAAGTCTGTTTCCTAAGTCTCTCTTTATTTTGGCTCCAGCACTAACAACTCCAAGTATTTCCATATATGCAAATAGAAGGATCCAATTTAACTCCGGGCTTCTAATCTTTTCTTACACTTCTGTAATTAAAGTGTGTTTGTGAGGAATGGAAGAGAGAACTTTGTGTGGACTTCCAGGTACAACATGACATAGGATGGGTGACATGTACAACATGACATAGGATGGGTGACATGTTGCATCCACGTACAACATGACATAGGATGGGTGACATGTTGCATCCACGTACAACATGACATAGGATGGGTGACATGTTGTATCCACGTACAACATGACATAGGATGGGTGATATGTACAACATTACATAGGATGGGTGACATGTACAACATTACATAGGATGGGTGACATGTACAACATTACATAGGATGGGTGACATGTACAACATTACATAGGATGGGTGACATGTACAACATTACATAGGATGAGTGACATGTACAACATTACATGGGTGACAAGTTAGTTTCAACTATACCACGAATTCCTCCATATTGACAGTTCTATCAGCTAAACAGGCCACCTGTCTGTAGGCTGAGTGTTCACTACTGATGAGCCAGGCCCTCACACTTTATTATCCTCATTTCAGTAGAAACTATATAAATCTGTCTTTCGATGAAAACGTAGCTCTGAAAAATATAGTTATTTATTTTCGTAGATCCACCCCATGTGTTGCTGATTCCATCTCCTCGGCGTCATTCTTTGGAAAGTCCTTGGGATATCAACGTTCATTTACTGACTTATAAACTTATAGACTTAACAAACAATCCAGAGTTAAGTTTCGTGTACCATTTTTATTTCTCTAGCTTTCCGGATCGAGAAATGGTACTGGATAGCTTGTTGATGTAAATGAATAATTCTCCTCCACTACATGATGGTGATTGATCATCGTGGGGATATCGTTGCAAGCCGGCAATGGGATAGGAGAATCTGTATAAGACTGATGTCTTAATAAAAGCTTTGTGTGTGTGATTATTGAATAAAAGTCCTTGGAATACCTCATTAACAATGACACGACCAAAGGATTGCTGTGTTCTTCAGTGTACTAGAGGAGTGTATTAAATGCCTTTACTGTAAGTCTCATCTTCTAGAAGGGAATTATTTACTGGGTTTTTTTCTGCCGTTTTCTAAAAGGCAAATATAATTCTTGTGCCCAATTATAAAAAAAATATTATAAATAATAACATATGACGTAATAATACATGAACAAAAAAGTAGCACAATAGTAAAATTATTCAGATTGGGTTTGTACGAGATATGGGTATGTATATAGAATTCAACCGCTGTGTGTATATATAATTTGTAACGTTTTAATTAAAAACCTAATTAAAATGTTTGCCTCATTTGTTCCAATAATTAGCATGTAATTGAGCGCAAGAAAAGAAAACTTGACCCCGATCTATTATCTCCGAGATACACAAAAATTGTCATTACGTTCCAAGGTTATTTTGTCGGCCACCAGAAACCCAGCACACGTGGAAGATGATTCACAAAGATATATTCTTCAATGTCCTCGATTCTTGTACAATTCGAGCCTCACCAGTGATAGCAAGTAACCAAACTGGGCTCTCTGGCAAATTGTAAATGTAAAAGTCGAACTGTTATATGTATTAATACAAAGCAATAACGCTCCATCTATACATAAAAATAAAAGGATTTAAAAGCGCGAATGTTTCTTTTATAATAATACAAACTTCTACTGTCCTTACTGCGATGAAAAAAATGTATTAGAGCTCTGAGAGGCGGTCTGGTGGATTAAATTGGCGAAACCGCTGGGAGGGTTCACCACTGATGAGCCAAGCCCTCCCAATACATTTTTTCATCGCAGTAAGGACAGTAGAAGTTTGTATTTTTATAAAAGAAACATTCGCGCTTTTAAATTATTTTATTTTTTATGTATAGATGGCGCGTTATTGCTTTGTATTAATTTATGCCTAACTGGCCTTGTCTTTATAGTTTGCGGAAGAGCATTGCTCGATGCAAATATTTAAATGTAATTCTACTGTCCTATAAGCTTATGTCCATAGTTTACTTGAAAACCATTTCTAAGATTCCATCCTTCAGTGTAGCATATAAAATCAGAATGATCCAATACAATATTAGAGCTCTGAGAGGCGGTCTGGTGGATTAAATTGGCGAAACCGCTGGGAGGGTTCACCACTGATGAGCCAAGCCCTCCCAATACATTTTTTCATCGCAGTAAGGACAGTAGAAGTTTGTATTATTATAAAAGAAACATTCGCGCTTTTAAATCCTTTTATTTTTTATGTTATATGTATGTATAGGTCGTGAACTTTCAGCGTAACTAATCACAAATCTCTTCCCGCCATGAATATCATAGGTCACTAGTGCTGGGAATAAATAGAAAACGTTCTTTAACTCTAAGAGCTATAGGTGTAAGTAATCCCAAATCTCTTCTTTCCATGATTACCATATGTCATTAGTGCTTGGAATAAATAGCAAACCTTCAACTCTAAGAGCTATAGGTGTAACTAATCCCAAATCTCTTCCTGCCATGATTATCATTTGTCATCAATGCTTGGAATAAATAGCAAACCTTCAACTCTAAGAGCTATAGGTGTAACTAATCCCAAATCTCTTTCTGCTATGATTATTATTATTCATCAGTGCTTGGAATAAATAGCAAACCTTCAACTCTAAGAGCTATAGATACCTAATAGATTCCATCACACAGCACTCTATTTGATTAGAAAAAAGACATAAAAATCACTCTTGTGCCTCGTTCTTAGCGACTTACAGCGTCTGTTAGAGCGTCCTCCGGAGAGATTGGGGGTTTCCACAGAAATGAGAGACCAATTAGAGACTTAATTAAAGGGTCCATTATCATGGCTCTCGAAGTCCACTGGGAGTGCCTGGATGAAACGAACCATTAGAGGAACTTGTTTAGTTTTACTTTGTGTTCGTTTTTTTTTTAAGTTGAAAACCAAACAAACCCACCATTACTTGGGTCAATTCGATAAGTCAGCACGTGGGGAATTGTCTTCATAAAGTGTTTTCTCCCAAAATTTCAGGCAGTTCCAAGGTCGCTCTGTTTAGGACTTCTCACAATCTATCACTGCTACAGGATGTTTGTAGGATTCGTTGTTTTCAGGACCCGGGTTCGGAAACTACGGTAAAACCTCCCATGTACGACCTCTTTGATAAGCGACCAATTCCTTAATTGATTACTTGTATCAAATCAAAATATGACTTGTGATGATATTGTAGCAGATTATTTATTATTCTATGAAAATATTTTTTTAATTTCGAAATTTATATTTTGATACACTAAAATTTTCTCATTGCCTTTCTACTATTTTATTAGTTTTAATTTGGTTTTACATTAAATAAATTGCCGTGTAATTCTGAGGTTTGTCTTTCCTAACTTTGTACGTTACAACATTTAAATACAAATAAGGAACTACAGAACGACACCAAAATCCCCTTATGTAAATATGTGTTTGCTTTGTTCAGGAATATTTTGTTTAGGTCAATAAATACTTTATTGTCGTCGTTTAACCTATATTAATCTATTTAAACCTCCAATGAACGACCACCTCCAGAAGAGACCAGAAATATCTATGTTTTATGTTCTCTCGTGGGAGGTTCTATTGTAGATTTAGATAATTACGCTTTCATATCTTCCCCGGTCCTTGTAATGAAATCTCTCAAGCCCAGACCTAACAATGTGAACAAGTGATCATATGGACCCTTGACATCTTGACAATACACGGTAAAGCTGTTTCTCCACATGTGCTGAACTTACAGTATAGGAGTCTCAACTTTCTGCTACCATAATTAGCGGCACCCATAGGTCAACTATTGCTGCAGATGCTCCATTTTTATTATGATTGTTGGACCGTTGGAAACGAAATTTTTATAACGTCCCAAATATTTAATATATTTATATGAGAATATAAGAGATAATATATAGATTTTAAAATTATATATTTTAAAGATTTTCAGTACTCATATATAATGATTTTAAAATATAAATATGTATATTTTAATATATATAAAAACGTTAAAATGTAAGAAAAAATGGATCAAATTCAGACGTTTGCTCTCTCATTTTAAATCATCAAATATTAGCGGCGGCATTCATGATTCACTATAAATATGCCCCAAAGGAATACAAATAAAATTTGAAAGTCTATTCTTGATTTGATACTGATACTTTTATTATGCTGATTTGAAGATGATTGTATTTCCTTTTTGGCATAAATGCCTTTTCCATTGTTCAGTAACATGCATGGCCAACTTGCTTGTTCGTAGATGTACAGCCTTGCACCACGAGGGACAACAGCATGATATGTGGTTGACTTTTCTCGATTCGTCATTAAACAATTTTTGTTTGTTAAATCGACGTCTAGTAACACGTTCAAAATAATAACAAGATTCAACTCTTTTTTTTTTTTAATGAAATATACGTTTAGTTTATAATTATTCCGATAGATGGCGCAAGCCATCATAAGCGTTTAATTACTCGTATATACTCGTATATGCGATATGGAGATTATTTTTGTTAATAATTCATTATCTTTGTATCTTGTGTGTAAAGGGATATACGTATGTACCATATCTGAAAATAAAGAGCAAATTATGGGCAGAGAGGGAAAGAATAAGTTTGTAAAAGAAATATTCACCGGTAAAGAATCATTTACACTGAGAGTAAGGGAGAGAGAGGTATTGAAACTACTTTATTACATGGTACATATAAGGCTACATTTAAGGTTAAATATACAAAATTGAATAAATAAGATAAAATAAATAGATAGGGAGAAAGAGTAAATGGCTTTCATTCATAATATAGTAGAAAGGCGCTTCCAGGAAGTTGTGCCGATTGATCTAACTGAGGAAAATTCCTAGAAGACATTTAGCTGAAAAGAAGCTGCCTCCCCCATAAAGCTGTCCGTGTTATCACGAGGACTGTGGTCGGGGTATCTGGAGATATTCCACAAGTTACGGTTAAACCTGTCTATAGCGCCCCCTCTAAATAGCGTCTTCCTCTCTATAGCGCCCGATTTTAAATACGTAGTACGATGCGATTTACATTAAAAGTGACCTGTCTATAGCACCCCCTCTCTATAGCACCCTATTTTGGTGAGTCCCAAGAGGGGGTGCTATAGACAGGTTTAACTGTATTCTGAAACAATGGTGTGTTATCTCTTTATGCCACGTTCCGATACCATGTGATCCATATTTATTAATATTATTTATTTCAGGCTGAGCGCCATGTGAATATATAAATAAAAAGGGCATATCTTGACTGTGCTCATATGGGCATCTCTAGATAGCAGAACGCCATCTAGTGGAACAAAAATAAACTGAACTTTTATTTAACTTGTTTCGAGATATTTAGCCGACCTAATTTATTGATAAATCAAGAAAAGTCAACCACGTACGCGTTTCAGGCTGTTGGCACTCGTCAGCGTGGTGCAGAATGTACCTCTACGGCCAAATATTTGGTCCCAGAGGCTTCCTGAGAAATCAAGAAATGGGTATTTAAGGCCAATGTGAGCACGGTCAGGATATGCCTTTTTTTTAATATCAACACCTGACCTTTTTATATTTGTATTTTTATAATTTTTCACATATATGTTATGGATTTCTCTAAATTCAGAATATATAGCAGTTCCTAAGACTCCTAAGACTGTTTACTCCTCAACCAGACTCTACCGAGACGATCACTCCATAGTCCTATTCTGATGGTACCCTGGCTCATTCTTTGAGGATTTTCGTGGGGAAATAATGTAGTGGTTTCCCCTTGCCTTATCTTAAACCTATTAGTAGGTTCATCTCTGCTTTTATAAGCCGTTTCCAACTTTAAAATAAGTGAGTATCCTCCTCCGTATATCAGGATGGAGTTGGAGACTTATCCCGGTCTCTGCTCGACCCTGCCCTAGCTCTAGGAGTTTATCGGGGAGAGATCAGATGTAGGGATGATGCTTTCTTAGGGACTAGGACCTTATAGTATTCCTCCTCATTCTACTCCAGTATTTGGTGGTCACTTTAAACATATCGGAACTCATATCTTGGGTTATATACACACACACAAGCCTTTATTAAGACATTCCGTCTTATACAGAGGATTCTCCTGTTAGAAATGAATCTAAAAAGAAATGAGAAGCAGGGCAAGAAATTGATTCCTTGCTCAGAAAATAGAAAAAGAAAACAAGGAAAGAATAGCTATATACAAAAGTTGAAACTATATGCATCGTTTTTCGTGCATAGAAGACAGTGAAGAAATAGATTATTCAGTAAGCAATAATTGAGGAGGCAAAAATCAACATAGATTATTGAGTAATTGGTTGAATCTTGTGAAGAAAAATATTTCCACATAGTTCAGTTACTTTGTTAGGATCTTAGGTTATATATTCACCTGGAACAAATTCATAAAGGCGTAAAATCATAAGGCGAAAGGTCTCTTTCAAAGGTTTTTTTTTTATTATTATTTTGCCGAGCTTTACTACCCTTCTGGACTTATTTTTAAAATGCTTTTTATTTTGAAACCTATATTTCAATGAGCGCCATTAATGACAAAATTTACACTCATGGACAAAACTTAAGGAATTTGTACTTTTTAGCATGTATATCGGGATTGAAACAATAACTCTGAAAGTTATTTGATACACAGTGACCTTTTTATTGAAGATACATGAGATAACCAAGTATATGAACAAAATTGTCTCTGTCTCCTTAAAAAAAGACTTTCCACTTCCTTAAGTTTTGTCCATGAGTGTATCTTGCAACGAATTTGTTATACAATGCTATTAGAAACAGATATTAATTGTTTGATAAT